>JACCPH010000232.1:0-10971 GCA_014183095.1 Harringtonia aguacate
CCAAAGGAAGACAAAATGTCTGAATCCAAATATATATTTCTTAAAATTCTACTGGGTCGAAGGTGTGCTCGGGCTATCATGGACCGAAGAGGTGGATAGGGGGGAGGATGATGTGACGGTTCGTGAAGACAGTGTGCTTTGCAATTTAACCGTGTTTGACTTGGGAGGATTGATTTGTCGATAGTAGATGATAAACTACGTTAACTATAATGTTGTACTTGGCATAAAAGTCGTCCCATCAATAGTATCACCATCCTCCACGGCGCGAAATGCCGTTCGACGGTCACTCGGTGATACCGCGTCAATCGGTAGAAACCTGCTCTGCCCTCCGGATGCGGCGACATACCTCCCCAAGGCGGCCATGACTCAGCCATGCTCCACGATCCTGTCGCCGCCATTGGGGAGACCGTAAACTGACTTAGCAACACGTTGCTGCTGGACTCTTGATTGGTGTTGAGGGAACTTGTTATCGGGGGAAAGACACATGTCCAGCTGGGTGCCTGGCTCGCGACCGTTGGAGCCATTACATCAACCATGCCAGCCACAGGCTCGTACACCGGCATTGCTGTCGCAGGTTCGCGCATGTTCATGGATGCGGACGTGCCTGTCCGAAGATCTGGGAAATAGGTGGCAGTCGTAGCCAGGGGCGGTTGGGATCCGGGTCTGGGATTTGGGAATTGCTCCTCTGGTTGTGCGATGGTTTGTGGCCTCTGCTGGTTTAATACTGGTGACGTCGCAAACACAGCCACATGGGAATCTGCCTGGACTTGCCGATGCGCCTTAGCGGCCTCCGCCACTGCAGACTTGACAAAGTTAAACACAATGGCGAAGTGTGGCACTGTCGGCGAAACGTTGCCGCACATCTCGAGAATGTGTAAGCAAGCCCTGAGTGCGTCCACAATGCCGCTGTCATTGGACAGAACCCCGTCATCGACAAGTCGCCCCATAGCCAGGACTTTACAGACCGCCTCGATCCAGTACATGTCCCACCAGGTCTTGAAATGAAGCTGGCGCTCTCGGGACAGCCGGCCAAGCAGGCGTACCGCCGTCTTGGCTGCGGCGATGCAACGATGTGCATAGAGCTGTATGGGAGCCGATGGGTTTGATGCGGTAGTCTTATTTGGTGATGGTGGCAGCGACGAACACCGGGATGAAGGAATTGGCGACGGCATGGTAGTAGTCAATGTTGCCGCCGCAGCTGTTCCGGAATTGGATGAGGGAGGCGAGGTGAGATCTGTGATGGCCAACAAGAAAGGTTTGTACAGCAACATGACGGCATACTGATACTGGATATGCAGCAGCAAGGTGGCACGAGTGTGGGTCTGAGGTATACCAGCATGCAGGTGAAGATGAAACGGGAGGCAGTTGCACCAGTTGTTGAGAGCGTCGGTGACAGACTGGGCAAATCCAATTTGGTTGAGGCTTTCGGAGACAGGGCGTGGAAGTGAGCTTGAAACCGGTACACCAACTGCCTCGCCGGTTTGGACGGTAAAACCCCTTTCCTTGCCATCAACGCCCGCCTGATGCTTGCAGATGATTTTTAGAAGTTGTACGAGCCTTCTTTGGGCGGTGACATAGCCCGGCACGCTGTCGTCTAGACCCTCAGAGGCCAGGTCTATATTGCAGGTAGTATCGTCGATAGCCGAGGGACGGCCCAACAACGAGCATTCCATTGCCTCGAAGGAATGCAGCGTCCACCAGACACGGCAACGTAGCCTACGGTCCAGTAGGCTGCCCTTGTCCTGATTGCCGTTTCTGTTTAAGCCGGCGGTGATGGCCATGCGAATGACAGCGCGGATTACGTTCCAGCAATCGTTGCGGCTACCAGTGATGTGCAGGTAGCGGCAGTACAGAAGCAGGGCTTGGATATTCGCAAGCAGCGACCCAGAAAGGACCTCGAGCAGTAGTCTGTTGCTTTTGGCCAGGTATCTCTTCTGCAACTCGTTACAGTACGTATCGTCGAGTAACCGTGGAACGGTATTCTGTGCCGTGGAGGAGGATGGCGATGCTGTTGATGGGAGGGCTTCTATGCCGAGCACAAACACCATGAATAGACTCATCAGCCAAGCTGCGTCGGATCGGGGTGTGTGGCAGTCGTGCTGATTCTCGTGTAATGCCCACATGTTGTCGTAGCAGACTCGGAACAGTGTGCGGTGAAAGATGGGGAAGTCACAGTGCACCTTGTCGAAGAAGAGCCCGACCAGCATGTCGGCCACATCGCGAGGTGGCAGGTCAATGCCAGGGACGCGCACGTCATGCTTGGTAGCGGCCTGGCGTTTTAGCGGTGAGACTGGAGTCGTGGGTAACGGCGGCGCCGAGATAGACTTCGAAGAGTTGTGGATGCGGAGATGGTTAACAACGGAGGCGTCAGAAGAAAACGTATTTGCGGTTGACAACGGTTGTTCTGGTAGAGATTGATAAAGGTGTGGAAGATGTCGTAGTTGTTTTTGAGATCGTGGCGGAAACGGTTTCTGACTCTGGTGGTAATGTGGCCCGCGGCCGGCTCTGTGACCTCTCCGGCTGTTTTTCGGTGGTGCTCCTCAGTCTTGGGTCATTGGAAGTAGCGATGAAACTGTTGTTCCACTTCTTGCTCGTCAGACACGGTTTGCCGGCCTTGCGGCAGGCCTCACAGGTTCCCGTGGTGCTGTCGCGACGACACTTGCCATGCCTCGTCTTACACCGGTCACAACTGTGTTGTCGTCGTTCGGCCGGCACACGGCGGCGCATTAAGCTAAGGGACACATCTTTTGAACGAGCTTCCATCTTGTCTGGTCAATGAAAAGGGGAGTTGGAAAAATGGGCTATAGAATGAAAGGTCGATTGAAGCTACTCGATTGTGCAAGGCGATAGGTCTGGCGACCACTGGCTTTTATATGCCCTTCAGAACCCCCACGAACTGAATGCTCGGACTAGGTAAGAATAGGCGAAAGGATTTAGCTAGCGACATAAGATTTCCCTCGGCTCGGAGCAGTCCTTAATTTCTCTCGCCACGGTCTCAGCCATGGCCATACACAGCACTCGTTCTTGGCAAGTACGCTGTGTCTGTTTATCGGAAATAGACATCCGACATTTCTTGGAAGATTGAATTGGATCCGTTTGATTCTATTGAGGACAATTTACAAGTGCGCAACACAAGTCGTAGAAAAGGAAATCCCAGTTCCCGCGAGAATGGCCACGTCGCTCCGGCTTCTGTCTCTCTGTAGGGGCGAGAGGGGTGTGTACAAGAATACATGGTTCTTTTCTTTGTTTTTCTCCTCATGGTTCCCTGAGGGCAGTCAGAATTATTAATGGCCAATAGAATAGACTCGTTGGCCGAGTTCTCGGCGAGAACCCACGGGAAAATGGCCTCTACAGGCCAGATCTTAAGAGCATGCCTGTTTCATGCGTTGTAGGGCATCTTCGCCCTTTACCGCGGTTTCGGGGTGACGAGCGGAACGGCACGGCATGTGAACATAACACGCACCCCAGACAGGAGCAGCTATCACGGTACAGCTGTAAGTTCCTCAAGGTACAACAGCGCGACAGAGTTGTTTTAATTCCTTAGATACTTTGGATAGGTTCTGTCCCATTCCTTAACTTCCTTCTCAGCTTGTGATATGGCATCGTCTTGTGATATGGCATCGGCGCTGCTGCCATTCTGAATTCCTGATGTCAGAATCTCCACATATTTGTTGACCACCTCTATAGCCCGGCTGCGGAGATGTTCCAAGAAAGTGATATCGTTTCGTTTTATGGGTCGTTTCTCGCCTACTTTTTTGGTGTAAATGCTAGGGCCCTGGAAGAAAGCAACCACAGGCTGCTCCTTAGAATGCCCTACGTGAACGCAGATTCTGCCTTCAATATCCCGCACATAACCATCCTCTTGCACCGTTGCCGTGCTGCTTGTCTCCTCGTCGGCTGGCAGGTCAGTGTCCGGGTCTTCTGTTTCCAATGTGTCTGCGGACACGACCCGGCAGACACATTCCACACTCAACAATGTTTTAAGCAACACGTCCAACACCGTATCTTGGCCATAAAGCTGTTGCGTCATGGTATCAACTGAAGTAGGGGTATCCGCTTGTGCCATGTAGTCGTTTGTGTTTTGGGCCTGGAGTAATGGGTTTTTGCGATCGACCACACGTAACGCCAACTGAGTCTTGAAGAAAGCCTGGTTTTGCATCATGGTCTCATACGTGCCGTAGAAAACCAACTTGTACACAAACACAGGCTTGGCTTGTCCGATTCGGTACACTCGGCCAACAGCCTGCTTCTCGTGGGTTGGGTTCCACTGGAAGTCGAGGATGACAACACGGTTCGCCCCGCACACATTGAGGCCCACGCCGCCAGCTTCCGTTGACATGAGAAAGATTTCATCGTGTCCAGCATTAAACCTTGCCACAATGGCCTGCCGTTTTTGTGCCGTCGTACCGCCGTCCAGTCGTGAGAATTTCCGGTGCTGTGAGTCGAAAATCCTCCCCAAGTAGTTTAGTACATTCCTGCTGTGCGAAAACACGATCACCTTGTCGTTGACACGCTTGGCTTCATCCAGGATCGTGAGGAGAACTTTGATCTTGGGCGAGTATGTGTTGGCGATGTTACGCTGGGTTATGTCCGTTTGTAAGTCGCCTAAAATTTTCGACAAGACTTCGGGTCGTATCACGGTCGATGCCGACAACTCCTGCTGCATCTCTAACAACTGTATTTGGAAGACCTCGGGATCTGCCAGCAATAACATGAGGTTGGATAAGACGCTCCAGGCCTTGCCACGTTTATCACTAGACGCACTCTGTTCCTTAACAAGGAGGTTGTAGATGTCCTTTTGAAGCTTGGTCAGGCCCAGGTACAGGATGAACTCCCGTTTCATTGGCAGCTTGTCTTTAAGCCTCTCTGTCGTTGCTCGGTGGATCCTAGGCGCCATCTTACGCTCGAGTTTCTTGAGAGATACCAAAGCTTTGTTCCGTTGTGATAGTGTACTGTTACTGTAAGACCCTTCTTTGATCGATTGAGAGAAGGTAGCGATAAACTCGTCTTGGGTCCCAAGAAATCCGGGCGCCACCCAGTTGATTATTGAGTGGTATTCCATTATCGAGTTGGCCAATGGTGTACCGGTCATCGCCACACGCGCTGTAGTCTGAAATCTGCCCATCACCGTGTGCAACTTGGTCCCAGGGGTTTTCAATTCCTGCGCCTCGTCTGCAATGACGATCTTGGGTCCATTTTCGATAGCCGGCCGAATTTTGTCCTGAAACTGATCGAGTAACCGCAGTAACATGGGGTAGCCTAATACCAGCACGCCTCCCTCTTTTCCCCACTTCTGCACTATGATTAACCTCTCTCTCTCGTCGTTTTCTGAATGCACAAAGAAGTACTCGCCGAGAAGCTGTTCCGGTGCCCAACGCCTGAGCTCATTTAACCAATTGTCTACCAGACCGGACGGGCATAAGATGAGTGTCTTGGAATCATGTAGATCGGCCGGGACCTGCGTCGAAATAGACTTTTCAGACGACGTAGACGCTTCCATAATGTTGACCAGCAACTTGATTACCACCAGCGTCTTGCCTAAGCCCATTTCGTGGGCTAGTACACATCCTTGCCGCTCGGCCTCTGGCATGGTTATCTGAGGCCATAGAAACTGCAAAGCCTCGACTTGGTGGTCATGCATTAGTCCACGCTGGACGTAGATGTGCTCGTGGCGCTTCTCCTTCGCGAGGATGAAGCGGGTGTCATCTTCCTCGTTGTTCATTGGAGTTGCATGATCGATTTCCCTCCGTTTAGCCGGGATCTGAGAACGGGAACTGTTGTTGGAGGCATCCCACATCCGTTTCCCTCGACTTGGTTTTGGTAGGTCGTCGGTTCTCGGACTGCTTGCATCTTTCTCCGCCATCGAACTTGGAGGTGCTTCGTATGGTATTGCTTTCGGTTGTGAAGTCTGACTCTTTCTTAGGCTTGATTCCGACTTTTATGCCGATAACTGAAAACTCTAGCTCTGTTGACAGATTGATAAGTCGCCAGGTAAAAAGTGAAAGGGGCTGTGGACAGATCCTGAGACGCGCAAAGTAGTTCTTTAGAAGAGAAAGATGTTCCTATTCTCTAGAATCTGACGGATGATCGAGAATCGTCAACACAATGTCGCATGGGATGAGGGTTTGCTTGAGTCTGGGAAAAGGAACCCGATCCGCCAATGTTTGCGTTGTCTCATGAATAGCAGAATGATGTTGCTGTACTCCGTGTTATAGGAGGCTTTGCAGTGGGCTAAGTGCACACAACTGCGAGGAGTGGGCGTCTGTGATGTTTCGGCCGTGGAATCATACATGCAGGTGCAAGAAAACAAGGCGAACAGCCCACACAAAGGTGCATGTCGGCAAGCGTGCTAGGCAGGCAACCCGGCAGACACGTAGACCCCTGTTTGTCTCTCCTCGCACCATGGCGCTTGTTAGAATACCACGAAGCGAGGCACTAGGCTAGTCAGCTGAGACCATCAGCCAACGGATGGTACGGCCGTAGTAGCATGGGGGTTGCCCTGTCATGCATGCCACGACCCTAGCCGGCTTGTTAGCCAACCACCGAGGCACCTACGCCCCTTTTTTGTTGTGGCCGCAGCCGCCTACGTCAAACGTGTACAGCATATTGAACGCAGTCGACCCGAAGCTCCCCTCCAGGGCCGCTGCCTCCGCTATGTCTGCATGCTAACCCCGTCCGGTCGCGCATAAATACGCAAGGCGAACCATGCAACCTCTGCCCAGCGCCGGCTCCGCTCGCCCACGGCTACCGCAAGAGGCACAAAGAAAGAGGAAAAACTATATCGGCGACCGCACGCGCCATAACAGAGCAACCTGTATGCAGGCCCATGTGCACGAGACAAATGAGACCGCTCCGCAAACTGTCTACGCACACTATTTATGCACCTGCACACCCTAGAGTGATCAGGCCAGGACGGCCCAGACTAGCTTCGCATCATTCTCACTCTTCAACCACCCTTGTCCCTTGGACGGTCTGTGTGGGTGGGTGGGGTGGCGCAAGGCAGGATGGTCGAGTAGCATTCATTGCACATCGCGTACGTCCTTGTACGCACGTTGGATGCAGCTGGATGCAGCTGAATGCAGTTGGGCACGGCGTCTTGAAAGCCCCCTGTCCGTACGCATTCCAGGCTTACAGGGTCCCATACACCATCTGATGGAGGCCAACAAAGCTGTGCTATCTTAGTTGTATACTACAGGGCGTGGCCTTCCGTCACCTCATCACTGCTAAGTATCCGCAGACCCATGTCCAAGTTTCAACCCTGCTCTACGCAGAATGTGCACTTTCCTATTGCAGAAAACTAGGAATCAAATACAAATGGTTCTGGGGTTGTAAAATAGACGAAAAAGAAAAGCAGATAAAATGCGCAAGACAACAGAACAAGACAAGAATATCTCGAGTCTTAAAACGTATTCACTGCTCCGACATCCCACTCAGATCCGTCAGGTGAGTGAGCTCTGGATATGCTCGTCCCATCGTCGTCCACAAGAGTGATGTCTGTTGGAGGATTTGCCTCTAATAACGTATGCAAAGCATGAGGCAGTGGTACATGCTCGCTTTGCGGGTTTGCCGCATGTTAGTACACTCATCGTTTCGGTGAGTGAGTGTGTAAGGGAGGGGCGGGGAGTCTCACAGCGCCATCTTTACAGACTGATACTCAATGTTGTCAATGTAACTCGCAGGCAAGACGCTATGCGTCTCGTTGGAAAACCCAATAGGTATGTGAAGTAATATTGTAAAGAGGCAGATCAGCAGAAACCGATCGGCAATCTCAGGAGGAGCAGCCTAAGTCTCGCTGCTGACAGCCGAGCTGCAGGGTTGAAGCCTGTTGGTGGGGTGGCATTGTCTCGCGTCGTGAAAGCGGCCTTATTTGGGAATAGAACGATCCGAACCCATGTAGCAATACACCATCACACGCACTTGCACACCCTGCAGGCGATGAGTTACGGGTCTGCATTCGTTCTTTGATATGCAGAGTGGCATAGCCCTAGAGCCGGCCACTTGTCTGACCCCTGCTTGACAGGTATCCTTTGGCTGGGAACAAAGATGCCCCAGATCCGCATAGTCTAGGTGCTCCGATTGGCTTTGGCTCCCATGCACACAGGCATTTACCGCCTGCAGGTGAGACAGTGTATGCAAGGCGCATCAGTACTAGTCTCGGTCGTAGAGCCGCAAAACATTAGGTCATCCACAGCACCATAGATCGTGTAAATCGTTCTGGTTACTTCAAAATAGAGCATTATCGCTGTCGAGAGAAGCTGGCGGTGGACCGCCAGCTTCTCTCGATAGTACGCAAAGAGCATTTTCTTGAGGTTCGCCATGCCCCGCTCTCCGCAAATTTTTCCGTTGGTGCGTAAGTGGAAAAGCTCGGCTTACCTTCGGGAAATCCAAGTCTTGACTTCCACTATGACCCCGCCGCCAAACAAGTGAATCAAAGCCAGCATCTGCATCTTTCAGTCCTGCAATCTCTTAAAGTCTTTATCGAAAGTTCGACACATTGAACATTGCAAGATTAGATCTTATCGCGCACGGGGTGCGTAGGGCTAATCCTATCACGCAGCCATGGTATGTAGCGACCGCCTTGCTTGTGACTGCAAAACCTCAAAATGAACAGCCTTTAATTTCCTCGACTAGATCCCAGTCGAAAACGAATGGATTCAGCTCGATGCCCGTTTTACGGCGCCATGCAATATACAAATTTGGCACGAGGACGGCGCAGAAATAATTGTGCTCCCGAACGATGGTTGTAATAGGATTACACCTAAATCCATCGTTGTTTTTGAAGGGTGCACTGTCGTTGTACTCAATATGAGTTGGGTGTTTATAACACGACTATAGGTCTCTAAGACATAGAGCAACTACAAACGCCTCATATTTTTGGCCTCTTGGGAAATGAACACAAATCGTGACAATATCGCCCGTCAATGTGAATCTGTAGTCCCGAGCGAGTTTTCGCAAATTCTTGCTAAACTGTTCTGGAAGTCCGTCCTCACATCCTCTCTGTACATTTCGTGTCGTGTCCTCGATGCGTATAATTAAATGCAGAGTATCTGGCCTGACTCTGATATGTAGACAATACCGATCCGCTGCAGCCAAGGTCGAAAGCAGCTCGCCCCGAGTGTATGGAAGAATACGTTCCTTGCTGCGTTGCCAAAAGCAGCAGCTTCGGCATCCTGTGCAAGCGGGTTCTGAGCAAGATAACCCAGAGCACGGTGACCTGACAGACAGAGAGGAGCACAAGCAGACTTCTGCATCCTTTGCCTGGTCTTGCGGCGGGTGGGTCACAACGTTCCGGTTGCCCTGGAACCCTGATGTTTCTTGAGCATTTTTGACTCCATGTGTCTGCCATCTTGGAGTCATGGTGGCTTGGGTGCCGTGGCAGGTTGGTGGCGCAGCGGACAACGAAGGGATATTCAATACGGTATCCAGGAAAGGGTTGCTCCACTCTTGGAATTTGCCCGTAAAAGCGGTGAGTTGTGGCGGGACAAGGGAGAGAAGCGGGGAAACTCTTGTCCAGCCATCGCTGATGCTGATTAAGGGGGACGGCAGACCACCAGGGTAAGGAGTGGCGCGGTTGGTTGCCAGACCCGCCACAAGTTGGTGGTTCTCCAAGTCTATTGGGGCTTCTTAGCTCTGCAGTAACCAAGCAACGAACAACGTCTCACCTTTGTGTGCCAATAAACTGCGAGACTCAGTCTCCGAGGAGAACGTTGGAGGATGAATGGCCCCAATCTGTGGCTCGATGATCAGGGCGTCGGTGTTAAAAAGAGCCGCCCGGTTGAGGTGACCCGGTACTGCACAAGAAATTTAGTGAGGAAGACAAGCGTTGGAAAAATGCTTACTCGGAAACTCATCGGATTGCGCTGGTGACCGCTGTTCGAATGCGGGCGATGGAGAAAGCGAGTCTTGGTCTTTTAAGCCTATCTTATTAGTGCTATTCTTAGAACCAGAACCACAGAATACATCCTTACTCGTGACTTCCAGCAGGTCTTCTTCACTGCTGACTGGCGGCAGGTCGATGTCAAAAGCTGTTTCTTTTATCGACACCGGCTCCGCCTGCTGTGCCTGTCGTGAGCCATGATGGCTGTCTTCTGTAAAGCTTTGCATATTCTCTCGCAGCGTGTTCGGCGTCGCTTCTCTATGTCTCTTGTATGGCCTTGGGTGTGTTAACGGCGTAGACGTACCCCGCTTTCGACTAACCGGTGATAAAGTTGGTGAGCCTGAACCCGCTGTAATCTGCATGTCATTGTCGTCCACCATGCCAGATACACTCGAGAGATGCACACCTGCAGTTGAGCCAGGCTTTGGTGGCTTGGGTGACGTGTGTCCATCATCGCTCTTGTTGGATTGTGGGATAAATTCGCCTTCACCTGGGCTGAACGGATTGACTGAGCGGTATGCCTCATACAGTTTGGCCACACGGAGAAAGAAATCATCATCGGAGTTCAGCAGGTCGACTTGGCAGTGTCAGTGAAAGCAAAATCAGACCAGAATGTTTTCTCACACAGACCTATATCCGCGCGCTTCTCAGATCTGAGCTTTTTCGTTGCGACTTTTCTCAACAAAGCGCGTTCTTTGGGAGCGTCAATCTCCCAACCAAGATTTGTCCCTTGTTCCACACCGCGCTCAAATTTGTCCGGATCCTGGAGGATATATCTCGCATAGGCCAGACAGTAAACACCGCAGCTGCACTGGTCCTCTTGTTTTGGCAGGCTCTTTGGGGGTTGTACAATCTCGAGGTCGATGCGGAGACCCGAGAAATAACTTTGTAGAAGATGAAGATGTTCATATTCCACCGTAGCGCCAGGCTCGGGATCCAG
The DNA here is from genome assembly GCA_014183095.1 of Harringtonia aguacate. NCBI lineage: Eukaryota > Fungi > Ascomycota > Sordariomycetes > Ophiostomatales > Ophiostomataceae > Harringtonia > Harringtonia aguacate. The sequence goes on from JACCPH010000232.1 coordinate 10,818, forward strand.
AATCACAGCCTTAAACTTGCATAGTTTACTGGGGGGGGGGTTGTCCGGCTGCCAGAGAACGACGATCCGCCAGTGCTCCTTTGGTTCGTCATGCCATGACAGGAAGATACGACGGTACTCCGAGATGTTGACGCCTTTTAACCACGCACAAGGC
>JACCPH010000233.1:0-10838 GCA_014183095.1 Harringtonia aguacate
GCCTGGACACGATCGCCACAATCATTTATGGATGTGAAAACAACCGACCCCTACATAGACAATTTCGGACATGTAAAGCGCATCGATATTTGGCGGCTGCGATATGAGCTTTGGAACTGTGAGACATCAGGTCCGTTCTTCCGCAATCCTCCATTTTGCCCATGGCCACCATTTGGTACGATGCTGGAAGAGGAAGTCGAGCTACCAATACGTGCACATCTCCATTGTGCTCATCATGAATTGCAGTACGCTTCTTGGACATGGCTTCTTCCTAGTGGTAAAAGTATTGTAGATGCTAGTCTTGCACCCTACAAACTTTTGCCTATGTCTTTGACTGCGATGGAAGAAGAAAGTGACGCTGGCTGCACGTTATGTGACAACAAAATTCAGACATATATAGAAGATCTGGATTTGACAGCGTCCCGGCAGTCCGTGAGCAATATTTTCCGCTGGTCCACTTCTGAGATGGAGCCATCTGGCAAAAATATCTACGATCACTCTTGGGTGCAGGCGTGTCAAGATCTAGAAATGGAACAAGAAGATGAGTTAGCCGGTAACACTAATGCCGAAGATTCAAAGGAACGACATGATTTCATATGTAACTGGCTGGACAGGCTGCCTAAGATATAGCACTTTAACACAATTTTGTTTCTCTTAGTTAGTTAATGGCCCGAAGAAGACTGCCCGCCATCAGCCCAATGAGTGTCGCCGTTTTCATCAACATAGTACTGTCTCTGGGTAACAGGATCCCACTCCCAAGCCGCTTCATAAGTCTGCATGTCGCCGGCCCTTTGAAAAGAACTAGGGCTGTCAAACGAATCGCTATTCGCGAATGTATTCGCGAATAACACGAAACGAATAAACCAAATACGAATACGAATGAGGGCAAGGATTATTCGCGAATTACACGAATAAATACTCAGCAATTTACCTATTATCACTACTCTTCCCCCCCTTCAGAGAACACCGCAGAAGTAAGAGCTGTCGTAAAGTCGATGCTTGCAGAGAAACTCTCCGCAAGCCTATGATGTCTTTGGCCGAACTGAAGAGCCGTTCCACTGATACCTCTGATGCTGGAATCGGCAGATACTTTCGAGCGGCGGCTGCCATGCATGGATACTCGCCCTCGTGAACCATCCACCACTTAAACTGCCAATGCGGATCGCGCGTACTCTCTTCCGTCACCTGAGCCAAGGGGTCATTGAAGTAGCGGTCGATGTCAGAGACTGAGGACATGACCGGGTGGATCTTCGACAGTAACCGTGCCTCGAGCGTGCGATGTGACAACGGGGACGGTATCGAGGCTTGGGCGGTCGCAGGGAATTCTCGGTGCAGCAGCTCCTTCACGTGCTGGATGATTAACGCGGCATCGCCTTTTAGTTCCTGCTCTAGTAGCCGAGTTTTATATCGCGGGTTGAGGATGAGCGCTATGTAATAAATATCCAAGCTATCCATAAAATCGTAATATTTAGCATATCTCGCCAAGGCGGAAGAGACGGCTGCGGCAATCTCGTTGTGAAGCGTACGAAAGTCGCCTTCGCGAGCCGATGCATCGTGCATGAGGTCGTGAAGGTCGTAATATACAGGAACCGCATAGCTGATCTGGGGTGCCGATCGGGATACGTGCTCGGTATGCTCGTGGAAGCGTTGTAGTATAAAAGAGAGTTGTTGTAGAAATTCCCAGTCCTCCTCCGTGAAAGGTGGCATGGCAGACTGAGATGCAATCCATCGCGAGATCTGTCGCCGGGCCTTGATACCAGCTTCGAGCATAATATATGTTGAGTTCCATCGCGTATCGACATCGTACGGAAGAAGGGCATCCGCAAGCCCGCTATCCCGACATAAATTTCTCCATTGGCTCTTACGCTCTGGTGTCCACGAGATCCAGATTGCAAGAGCGCGTAATCTTGCTAACGCGGATTCGGTAGTATCCCTATACTCGTGGCGGGAGATCAAACCCACAGCTTCTTCGGCCAACCTCCGATTTCCCCCTTTAAGGGTTTCCAAGATTTTGGTGACAATACGGTGTAGGACGTGCGCGAGGCATCGAATATAACTGTCCTGTCCTTGAAAGTGCGGGCGAGTCGGGGAATCTTGTAGTTTTTCGCGGAGGCCGGTTGCGACTTCGTCCACTAAGGTCTCATTACTGGACGCACTGTCTCCAGTAATAGACACGAGCTTGTATTCGAGATCAAGTTCATGAAGCAGATCCAGGATTATCCGCCCCATATTCTCGCCGCTCTTCGACCCTTCGACTTCGCGGAACTCGAGGACCACTTCCCGATACTCGAAATCCTTCGTCAACCAATGCCCAATGACACCCAAGATTGAGATATCATTACTGCTCGTCCACCCATCCAGGGAGAGTGCTATGGTTTGGCAGCTATTGGCGAGTTCTTGGACAAGCTGCTGGCGGCTTATCTCGAATTCGGTGGTAATCCGAGCCGCCAGCGTATTCCTAGATCTAAACGGCATGGAGAGACCAGGTATATCATCGATCATCTGTTGAAAGAAGGGGCTTTCGATGGAAGAGAAAGCCATGGCATCAGCCACAATCCATCGCATAAGATTACCTTCGAACCGCTGTATTGCTTGCTTAGAACCTTGTTGCTGCAATAAAGATATAACCGAGTTAGATGTTGTTGGTGGAGGGTTTTTCAAGTTGATGCCGTGTTTCTTGATTAGATGAGTGCGCATATTCGTAGTAGTGCCATGTCGTAAGGAATCCTTCGTCTTCCATGTACAACGTACGCACGAGATTAAACGATCTCCGACCGGCGTATTCTTATCCTTCGTAATCCACGTCGTCTCCAACGGAGTCACGTTGTATTCCTTCCATACGGCCGCACTCTCGCCTCTCGGTTTTCGTGGTAAGCCTAGGCCATGATCCGCGACGGTCGGAATGGCTGTCGTACTTCCTGTCGTGACCTGGCTTGCGGAATCATTGGGGCTGATATTGGGGTCTAGAAATGAAAGGGGTAGGCTAGGAATATTAGGTACGCGTACGAGAGGTAAACCAGAATCATACTCATACGAATTAGTTAGTTCTGATGAGCTAGAAGCAATGTGAGGCCGCTTAGGAACTCGCTCTGTCGCCCAGTCGGCAACATCGGCTTCATCATCGCTGCCATCATTGAGTTGGTATTATGACACGAAACTTAACCCGACGCGTGCCTTGCCACGTGCGGCCTCTTTTGGGGCCTTGTCGTGCCCGGCTCAGCTTCGGCTCAGCCTAAGGTCAGCTCTTGATCAGCCCCGATCACCTTTGCTCAGCCTTGCTCAGTCTTTTGCATGAATAGACCCATAATACCTCCTGATCCCAAATTTGGGATCGTATCTCTGAAGTCATTTTCCTGTTCTAGTCCCGCAAAGATTCCGATTACTCTTCACTAGAAGGTTGGTGTGGGCCTTGTTTGGGGACCAGTTTGGAACAGGCTCTCCTTGATGCTAGCCCGAGAACAAGATCATAACCATGTTCTTTTTACATTTCGATCTGGTCGGATAGAGCCGCAGTGAGGCATATTCTTAGATTTGCCAGGTTGCGTCATCAAGTATCACCGTATTTCTGTTGACTATGGCCATTACGATATTATGTAAGCTCGGTCTGGTATTTAACCCCTAATTCCTCTCTTCTACAACTTTCTCTTTTATTCGTTTCTTCTCCGTGGTATCAAAGAAAGCTTTGAAATATCCATGAACGCCTTGAACTACTCTAGTTTGGTACCTCCCCCCTGCCATTTTCCAAGCAACTATTTTCAATGGGGAAAGCCAAGAGTGCAGCCGATACGCTCCGCCTAGGCTCCGAAAGGAGCGTTGGAAAAGGAAGCGACATTATCAATGGGGAGTTTGTTCACAGGAAACTTCAACCCTCGGTGCAACGGAACTATGCGAGGATGATGAAATTCTGGGTCGAGTACGTCAATATGTTCTTGTTTGTCTTGTGTTTTGTGGTTAATCATTAATCTTCATGTACAGGTATCAGAAGCAAAACCCAACAGAATCACCATACGACTTGAAGTCCTTGAAAGATTTCATTAGAAAGTTTGCTTATAGTATCGATGGAGCGGAAGGAATTGATGTGCCAGGTTCAGAAACGGTGCGGAAGCAATGGAACGCTTTTACAGCAGCTTGGCAACGGGAATACCCTGACCGGCCGATACCGCGCAGTACAGCAGCATCTATCACCCAGGTGTGTATTCCATGCATCGTTCTTCACAATTGACAGTCTCTTTTTAACCTGATCTTTAGTTTATCAATGGGCCCCTGGCAGACGAAATGGGGATGCCGAAGATAAAACGGCCTCGCAGATTTGCCACAAAAACCGTTATTTTGAACTTCGCAAGGCAACTGTGGTCGGCAGACTGGGTCGAGCACAGACGTCCAGCAACACCTGTTGATGACTGGGCTCTTTTGCTTGGGAATACGTATTCTTCGTCTAGAATCGGCGAGTACATCGAGTCCACCTGTCGTTCGGGCACCGGCCGAGGGTTATGCTTCAAGGTAACGACATGGTAACTAGCCAGCTAAAGGTAAAACATATGCTAACTGTAACAAGGACCTTGTCTTTGTTGCTTTCATCAATGAGGAAAGACGGCCAGAGCTTGCCATTCAACTGACGCGCGACGCGAAAAATATGACCAGCACGCCTGACAAGAGGTAATCAAGAGCGCTAATGAAGTCGCTAAACCAAGCTTTAATGCTGACTACACTGTACAGACCACAACACGCATTGTATGAAGGGCTGGCTCCTGGACCGCTCTGCTTCAACCCTATGATACCTTTCCTTGCGCGTCTTCTTGCCTATGAAGCCTTTCAGGACTACCACAGCATCGAAGACCTTCTCGGGATTATGCCCCCGGAAGATGAGATGATGGTGATAGAGTGGAGGAAAGAACTCCTTGACGTGCCGTTTTTCAAAAGTCAGTCGAGCGACGAAATCGAGACTGCGGCTGCCTTTAGTCGACGGCTGCGTATGTTAGGGCTTCGGGCAGGCTATGCGACACCGCCCAGAAACCACGACATTCGTGCCGAGGGCCTTTACTTGATGAGTACGTACCATTTACTTTGACCCCTCTGCTTGACTAATCGGGTCCGTTCAACAGACCAGTTTGAATCTGAACCGACAAGAATGGTATATGCTGGACACACTGATCCAAATACGTTGGCAAGACATTATCTACCTCGCAATGGCGCAGACGGCCAGGCGTCGTACCACGGTCGGGAGAGACGTGCTCTGGTCCTGGACCTCTTTCGTGGATTGACAATCCCTCGAAATCCAAGGCTATGGCAGTGTCTCCCCGCAAAGGAGCAATTCGAATATGAGAACAGTCCAGAAATTCTCTGTGTGAACAGGAAACTCATGGCGCTGCGGAACAGCACTAGTGGCGAATCTTCACAGGAGCGAAAAAGGTTGTATGCAGAAAGGCGAAGACTCTCGTTTACGCGGCTGCGGGAGTGGCAAAAACACCAACCAGTCAAGCACGACGATCCGCCGGGATATTACAGGGCCATATTCGACCGTGTCCGGTTTTTAATGCCCGAGAGGGACCGACTGGCCCAAAACATGTTTGGGATCGACACGCTGCGAAGTCCCGCCGGCCTTGCCGTGATCCAGGACATGCTGTCTCTCTACAAGAAGTGTTCGAACGTGGTGTTCCGACCTGGATTGGAGCCTGATAAGTGCCAGTGCCAAGACAGCAACTCGTACGAATGGCGACACGTATACGAATGCCACAAGGAAGCCATGGCCAAGGTTTGTGGCTTCTCGGAGCTTTGCTTTTTGTGTTCCCAGTGGGTTTACGGGAACACCGCCTGGGAACAACATTGCCAATATCACTTGGACCACCCAAAGAGCCTTCCGACCTGGTGTGACCCTCTTACGTACGGAGGGGTTCTCGCCACGGCAGGTTATTGCCCCTTCTGTCTAGAGAACACACAGCTGCCGGCGTCGGTAAGAATGCATCAATTCAAGAGGCGGTGTACCTGGCACAAGCACATCCAGATCCATATTCAAACGCTTCAAAGTGGGCCGGCGCCTGTTCACTGCCCTCGTCTGCATGAACACTGTCCAAGAGAGTTTGACTCCGTCTTAGAACTACAGTTCCACCTTCAAGATGCCTTTGGGATCGAGTACGTCGGGTATAGTACGAAGACGAAGCGGCCAGCATGCACTGATGATGACGAAATTTCGCCTCCCAAAAAGAAGATGGTAAGACGACGCGACAGCAGCCTGGAAGAAAATAAAACAATGGGCTCTCCTAGTCAGTGGGCCATTTTGAACCTTTCGGCGGACAGCGTGGACATCCCCCGCTTAGCATCGCCCGAACCGTCCGAGGAAGCCATATTTGGCCGTGGCTTGGACGCTGCAGCGGTTTACGATACCACGATGTCCAGTTACAGCACGCCACTGTCGTCTATCTCATCCCAGGAAGAAACAGACCCAACCATCTTCCTGGACTGTGTATTGCCGAAAAATCACACATTTGAAGCAGACACGGGCGTTTCATATAAGAGGAATGGTATGACACACCCTTGGGTTAATGCGATGACTCCTTCTGACCGCCCACCATAGCTGCTCTCCACGACTCCTGCATGTTCCCAGGTACCACAACAGAAAATGTTGAGGTAATCAGCGAAAGCCTTACAGAACCCCATGTGCCATTTCACAGAACACCAGACAATATGGTCACCGGTATTTCTGGCACAAAACATGGACCGATTGAGGCCAGAAACAGTGCAAGCATGAGTGAAACAAATCGTGATAGAGCCACGTCGCTTGATCAGGAAAATGGTCAGTTTGAAGTTGAGGAGTTGGTGGCAAAGGGACGCATCGGGCGACGAGTGTGGTATAAGGTAAAGTGGAAGGGCTACCCAGAGAGCGAGAACAGCTGGGTGAAGAGAAAGGATGTTGGTTCGGGATCGATAGCCATCTATGAGGCAGCCAAACCTCGTGGGAATGGTGAATTCAAATTCGAGCAGTTGGTCTCGAGGCGGGAGGTAGATGGAATCGTCCTGTATGAGGCCAGGTGGCAAGGACAGCCAGACTCGAACAACATTTGGCTGAACAAGTGGGATGCTGGTGGTAAGGCTGTTGCCGCATTTGAGGTCGCGACAGTAAAGTGAATTGTCAATTCTCGCATCGCATCCTTTACCACGCACATAACGTTTCTGTCATAGTAAATACCCTTAGCATAACTTGACGTGAAAGATTTGATTCCATAGTTTGGTTCACAGCTTGGCTAACTAATCTAAAGGCAACTTGTGAATGCGATATATCCTGATCTTGGCGATAGTTATCGCTTGTTTGTCGGTACCTTTTAGAGCACATACCCTTCGCCGTTGCTTTTATCCGCCATTGACCAAACTACTCCTGGGCTAGATTGTATGCAGCACGAACACAATAAGCGCAGTCGTGTTGTTGTCGTCATGGCTAAAGCAGGACTTCTGGACCAGGCCTCAGTCCAGGCACGGCGATGTAATTATATGGTGGCATTGTGCTCACTACACGTTAGATTCACCATGACGTTGCCTCGTCTGATATTGTTGTGAGGGAATTAGTTAAGCACATGCCGCGGACGTCGGGGATGTTAATTTTAGAACTCCATTCTATGGTCCTTGTTTTAGGACTAATACAGTGAGGGGTAAACCAGGAGAGGCGGAGGTAAATGACATCCACCACCATGGTTACAGTGGGGTTTAAGGACGTAATCAGGGTCCAGACCAAGCCTCAGACAAGTAATTGTAACTGCATATGTAATTCAAATTGGCCGGACTGGACGTCATTAAGACTAGAGTGCACTAAATCAAGATGGCAATGAAATTGAGTAATACGCAGCGCCGGCTAGCGAGAGATCGGTGTCGGCAGAAACTTGCCGAGCACATACGTGAGTGGATGAAGCCCTCCAGGCATACAAAGCTAATAGCGACAAGGAAATAAACTGGAAATCGTAGTAGAGCCCTCTAAAGTTCGTCTTCATCCAAGCCACAGTGACCCATATGCCTGGAAAGTGTTGCCGGGCGAGGAAGCGTCTTTCTCTCAAATTTTTTCCAAAAAACTAAGCGACCATTCTATCGGAACATATCGACTTCTTTGCAAAGAAGTTGGCAGGACTTTTGAAGCCGTGTCTTCCATAGCACAAAGTTCCATTCTATCTGAATCTGTTACTACCGTAGGTTGTACGAGAGAACCCCAAACACATTGTTTCTAACACCCCTCGTAGCTTAACGGGCCGAGCTTCAGTGCTACGATAGAACAATTAAAAAAAGAGAATGAAAGACTTTTACAGCAAGCATACGAATGGAAGAACCACGCAACGACCGAGTTAGAGCGCCGAAAAGCTGCGGAGGCGGAAATCTGTCGATTGGGCACTATTCACGAAGAACTACATAAGCGGCTGCAGAGCCAGGCAGCGACGGCAAATTGCATGAGTGTCGGTATGCCGGCGGTTAGTTCGTTATCAACGATCGTTGTAGTCACTGTCGAAGTCACCGTGGCCCTGTACGTCCGCAAGTGAGTGTCCTGCGGTGGTACAATGGTCTGTGGTGATGCTTCTCTGTTCGTTGTCTAGTCTAGGTCTGAGTAGGGGTCTGGTGAGGCGTTTTTGTGCGGAAGGATTCCAGGGCAGTGAACCCTCCCCAGGGTCCTCCAGGGACCCCCGAGGATGCTCCCTGTCACGTGATCTTCCCCTTACCTCGCCAGTGCAGCTATATACCGACACTGACAACCTTTTAAAGTCGTGATGCTAGTCATCACGATTCATCTAAATAGGGATCTGACTACAGTGCTATTCACCGTAGTCCTAAGATAGAAATAAAAGAGACCAGTGGAAGAAAACAAATAAAAATGTGTACGCAGTGCTTCTTCCCTTCTTCGCCGTCTCCCAGTCTTTGCCGAGGGTCCTTCAGTCGTCTCCTGCCCTTTCAACCCAGGCAGTCTCCTTTAGCTCAATGAAATTCGAATCAATGAGCCTTGTTAGTGCAGCACAAGCCTTACCCTGAGGCTTTGTCATGGCGTCAGCAGGGTTTTCAGTCCCTGCAATCCACTTCAGCTCTGCAATCTCACGACGTTCGTACGCCTGGCGCATCATTTGCACGTCGATCATCAGCCTTTTCTCTGCTGTCGTGCCTAGACGTGTGATTGCGTCGAAAATCGACTTCGAGTCAGTGCAGACGACAAGTGGTATCTGTCTCCCGTAGACGCTGTCGATCGTCGCCTTGATACAGGATGCCACGTCAAATCCTTCGACTAGGGCATACAGCTCCGCGGCGAGGACGCTCTTCGTGACTCGCTTGCACTTGGTGGAGGACCAATGTACGATATTTGCCTTGCCAGAAGCGTCACGAATCACGACCACGCAGCCGATCTGGGAGCTGAAGTCTTTATTGTTGGCGAAGGCGGCATCAGTGAAAGTAACCACCTGTAGCGTCTCCTCGTCAAGGGGAACAAAGGCGAGTCCTCGTTGTGCGTTAGCCAGTTGCCAGGAGATGCGTTTATTCAGCGCCTCAATTTCTTGCGGTCCTGGATCAGGATGCTGGGCTGCAGCAGACAGGTCGTACGCAGCCTCGGGTTGACAGACGGAGGCAACATAAGCGCCTCGCGCGCGCTGGGCAACATATTGCTCCTTTTTCTCCAGCGGTGCGCTCACCCTGCCTCGCGTGCCTTTGTTGACTTTAGGCTCGTTAGTGACAGTGCTCAGGTTCACCACCTGGCGCTCCTGAGAAAAATAGAGGCCGTTACCACGCCTCTCGATCACTCCTCCATTGAATTTCAGAGGGTGGTCGGCCGTCAGGGTCTCGCGAGGCTTCGCCAAAAACTTGGCTTTCGCCAGTGCCTTTTCCTCGCGGTCGGCGACGGTCAGATCGCTCAGCATAAGTGTATCGTCAGTCTGGAGCCCGATCATGGCGAATTCGTCTTTGTTTCTGGCTAGCATAAGGCAAACGTCAAATGGCGAAGGCATCAGACCAATCTCTTCGACTTGATGGCGGCTGTACGTGTCAAACCAGTGATTGCCCGCTTCAGGGATACCGTACAAAGGCCGCACGACCTTTAGGATTCGGTCAGTGTTTAGGTGAAGGAGGTCCCGAACAGCTGCGTTTGGATTGACAAAAATATCTCTTTGCAGCCTCGACTGGGACTGTACGTAGGCCTGTGAAATATCCCTTAAGTAGAGGCCAATGCTTTCTGTCGAGAGTTTCGAAGCGGCAACGCAGAGAATCAAACGCTGACTCATGCGTTGAATTGTCGGCGACTGGGTCAAGACTTTCACCTTGTCGGGGTCATTGTAGGCTTGTACGACGAGCCTCGACTTCTCCATAGCCTGCGCAGTGCCTGCATTCTTGATCTCGTCAACGAAGCGGCCGTTGAAAATGCGCACGCCTGCAGGCACCTCGTCTCTCGTGATCACCTCGAACACGCCCTTCTCCAGGAGGCCAAAGAGCTCCTTACGCCGGGAGGTCTCGTACGTAGGCATGGGTGCAGGGGCAGTCATCCAAATCGTTGCTCCTAAGGCTGTAGTGAGGCCGGCGAAGGCGTTGTTCGGGGGCCTGCGTCGTCGGCTTTGTCTGATTGGCTCGGCTTGTGCCGGTGGAGGCTCTGCCTGCCTTGTCGGCCTGCCCCGGCCGCCGCGTACGGATTCAGCAGCCACGCAATCGTCGTATCGTCGGGATCGCGGTGGGTAGGGCCTGACGACAGTGCTGCGAAAGGTTGCCAAAATCCCGTTGGCCTGGGTCAATCGTGACATCTTCGTCACTTAAGGCCGTAACGCGAAAGGGGCCTTCCCACTGGCCTTTCTGGGACCCTGGCAAGGAGCGGTAGACTGTCACTTCATCCCCAAGTGACA
>JACCPH010000234.1:0-10802 GCA_014183095.1 Harringtonia aguacate
TGAACCTTGCAGCCTCGCCAAGTCGACGGAAATCATCTATCGTCAACCACCTATCCCGGTGCAAGCACCGGGGCAGTTCATACGGTTTGATGTTGTGTCTGTACATCCAGGCGCCCATGGTTTTATCCACATGATTCACTTCGTCGACGTCTACAGCTGCTACCACTGGGTCGCCTTCTTGCGTCAGAAGTCTGAAGCTTACGGACAAGTTGTCTCCTTTGTCACCCATTTTGAGAGGCAGTCGACCTTGCCGATCCAGGCAATGGGATCCGACGGAGGTACAGAATTCGGCCTCTCGAGCCAGTCGGCTCAACGCGGAAAGCTCATTGTTTTCTTTGATGGCAAAGGCATCGTCTTCCACCCGACTACGCCTCACACGTCCTGGCAGAACGGCAAGGCTGAAATCGCTGGCAAGCAGATAGTTGACAAAGGCAGAGCCTCTATGATTTCTGCCAATCTCCCTCCTCATCTGTGGCCCTATGCGGCACAGACTGCGGTGACAGTGATCAACCTGTTGCCGTCATCAGCTATCCCGGATAATCTCTCCCCGCATGAGCGCCTCTTTACAGCTTTGAACTTGCCCAAGGAGGCCAGGACTCCTTACATCAAGCATCTCCGAGTCTACGGATGCACGGCCTATGTTCATTTGAAGGCTGCCTATCGCGTCCAATCGGACAAATTTGCTCCTAGAGCCTTGAAGGCAAAGCTCATCGGTTACCAGGGTCATCACGGCAAAATCTTCTATGTTTGGTTCCCTGACACTGACAAGATTCGCCGCGTCTCATCCGTTCGCTTTTACGAAGGTCAGCCAACGTTGACCCCGGAGGAAGACGAGTCTGTTGAAGGCCAGGCAGTCTTTACAGACCCTTCGGAGCCAGAGAACACTGCAGACTGGCTGGATATCCCAGCCGTCAACCGTAACCCACCCTCGGCACCTGGTGGCGAAAATATGAACGTTGACGATGACGACGAACCATCGCAACCTTCGGAAAATCAAGTAGTCTGTCAGACGCCTCCTCGAGACGAAACCCAGCAGCAAATGCCAACTCCGGGACCTACGCCTAGGCACTGGGCTATTTCGGCTCCTCCATCCCAGCGTTATACGCCAAATACCCCACATTTCACAGCTCCCGACCCTACGTCATCCGGCAACACGCCCCAGCTCCTCATCACCGACCGAGACCCGCCTCGACTGCGCGTCCTCGAACCTACCGACCTTCCTCCCTCTGACAGCTCGACGTCTACCTTCCCTACCTCCTACGATGCCAACCATGAACAACGCGGAGGACTAGACACTGTCCCTGAGGAACAGGGTGTTGGTGAACCCAACCAGGCCACAGAGCCTGTCAGTGCGGCGGAGCCTCCTCGTTCAAGCCGCCGGCAGCCACGCCCCGACTATCGGGCTCTAGCCGGTATACGACCTTATCATCCAAAGTCGTCACAACCAGGCGCTGGCATGCTCTCTATGACGTCAAAGGAGTGGCATCTCTCTATGCTGAGCACGGCGGCGGAGGCAACCGACGACGAGTTGGAAGAGGAGATGGCTCTCCAATCGGTCTGTCTAGCCGCCATTGATGCCGCCACCCTCGTCACATTGACAAGCGGCACGCCCACCACTTATCGCCAAGCCGTAAACCACCCAGACTTTACCACTAAGTGGTATCCTGCCATGAAACAGCAGTTTGACATGCTGATGCATAAACAAGCCTGGGAATATGTCGATCGACCTCCTGGGGAATACGTCTTACCTGGCAAATGGGTGCTCACTGAGAAAGGTAATGACGTGAAAGCTCGTTGGGTCGTTTGCGGTAACCGCGAGCGCTCAGACTCCTGGGATATTGCCGATACCTTTGCAGCAGTTGCCTCCTCTACTGGCCTACGCATTTTCCTCTCCATCTGCGCTCTCTTGGATTTGGAGACCCTTCAGTGTGACATTGTCACAGCCTTTCTGAATGCACCGGTTCCCAATCACGTCCACGTCTACGTTGAGCAACCACATGGTTTCGATGACGGCACTACACGCGTTTGCCATCTTCGACACGCGCTTTATGGACTCACCAGGAGCCCCAAGTGGTGGTTTGACGCCCTTACTCCTCAGATAAAGTCCATGGGATACGAAGTCTTTCGATCCGATCAATGCCTCTTCTACCACCCCGATCTAAAGATCTACGTCCTTGTCTACGTTGACGACATTATCTTTGGTGGGCCAGACTCCGCAGAGCTGCGAAAGCAAGCAGCAATTCTCCACCACGTCTATCCTTTACGGGTTACAGGCGAAGTCTCCTCGTTCCTGGGCCTTGACATCACCAGAGATCGTGTTAAACGTCTCATCTACATCTCCCAGCACAGGTACATTACCAAGATCCTGGAGAAATTTGGTATAACTGGCCTGAACGGCGTGAAGACTCCATGGCCTCCTGGCTTCGTCCTCCCTGACACCTGGGATCCGGATCTGACTACTCGGCTTGAGTATGTCACAATTACAGGCTCGTTGAATTACCTGTCTGTCGCTTCACGTCCAGATATCTCCTACACCGTATCCAAGCTGTGCGGCGGCAACAATGGTCCTTCCCCTCAACACTGGTCTCTTCTCAAGCATCTCTTTCGCTACCTTACCTGGACAACCTTCTACGCTCTTTGTTTTGGCGGCCTTGAAGGCCCTGAAAGCTGCCGGCTTTATGCTTATGCCGACGCTGCCTTTGGAGACGATATTCTGACTCGTCGGTCGACTGCTGGCTTCGTCGTCTTTTGGGCCGGAGCCCCGGTGTTGTGGAAGTCACAGCGCCAACCTTTTGTAACCTTGTCCACCACTGAAGCGGAGTTCATCAACTTGACGCCGACCACCCGCGCGCTTTACTGGGTCAACTCGATCCTCGCTGACTTCGGGCACGTCACTCCAACTCCTCTTCTCCTGTTTACGGACAGCAAGAACGCTCAAGCCATGTGCCTGGACCCCAACCGCAAGGCTCGCACTCGCCATATCGACATTCGATATAAATGGGTCATTGAACAGGTTGGAGCCGGCAAGCTGGCTCTTCAACACGTTGCTTCTGCAGACATGGTGGCCGATGGCATGACCAAGCCTCTGTCCAAGGATAAACATGCCTCCTTTGTTGTTTCTCTTGGTCTGGTCAACCGGTGCGTTTAGAATGCCGGTGACAGACAACGCCCGAGCGTGTCATGATGTAATTGTACTTCCATTTGTATGCTATACCTCTAGCTAGCTAGGTAGTTCGCCATCTCAGTGGGCTGGCTACGGGGCAGTGTTGGGCACGTGCCCTGATGGCACGTGCCTTCTCCCATATTAGCCAGCCCCACTGAAGTCTCTGCATCGGCTGGAGATGCAGAATGCATGCCTTTTTTCCCCACTTCGTTCTTCATAACGTCATGGGATCGCGTAGAATTTTGATTACCCTGTTCGTCAACCCTATTGGCCCAAATAAGTGGGTCATGTTTTACACTCTGACAGCAGCATCTATCTACATCTACATATAGCCTACATCTATCTATCTATATCGCTTATGCTTACTAAGCGTCTACATCTATCTACCTGAACCCTTGGTAGATAGATGTAGATAGATTCGCCAGTCTGGGCACCGGTCCCACATGCGGTCGACCACGGTCTGCTGGTCCCAGATGATCCTGTCGCTCTTGCGGTAGCCCGGGGCCGACACTTCCATGCCAGGTCCCATGTTGACCAGTGCGGGCTGCCACGGGTTGCGGGCACCGTCGTCGCCATCAGGGACAGAGTCCTCGGCGAGCTGTATGAGCTGCTGGCACTCCTCCGGCGACAAGACATTTTCCAGCACAAAGGCCGTGCAGCCCTTGTACTCGGGCAGGGGGGAGGCGGCAAAGCCGGCGTGGTGGATGGTGATGGGCTTGGCAGGCGGGCCTACCAAAAAGGTTTCGGGGATATCAATGTTTTTCGACTTGTACTCGGTCTTGATGGGCTGGAACTTGACTGGCTGTGGCGGGAGCTGCTGATGAGCCTTGGGCTTCTCCTTCTCCTGGCGATGAGGGGCCAGTTTGCGAATACTTTTCAACATGTTGGCTACAAGTATGAATGGCTTTGAACGAAAGTTGACGATATGAAGAGTACGAGTTTTCTCGAGCCACAGGAGAGCAAATTTGTGGAGTAATAAAGAGTCTTCAACAACTCTGGCTGCCTGGTGAACCACCAGGCAGTCAGCTGCGCCTGCGGCGGTGAATCTTGGAGGAACTGAGACCAATCACTCAATTTATCCGAGATCCTCTATAGCCCGCCATAGCCACCGAGAGATCATGGCACCTGGGGATTGCCCAACTCCTACTTGACAGCTCCTGCCTGTGAAATCTAGGACTATAATCGTGCGGTATATCAGTAAGTGTGCCTTGGGAAGCCTGGGGGAAGCAAGAAATCACGTTGTTGCAGGGGTGGCCCAATGGACTGCATGAATGATGAGCGATGCAGTAGCCAAACGAAACAGAGAGATCTCTGTGTTCAAAGGAGAAGGAGTCCAAGCAGAATAGGCGAATATTACTGGTCTGGGGCATCAGGGCAGTGAATACGAAGTGTACAGAGTAAGATATCTATCACCCAACAACGAGCCACGACCACGGTGCTCCACATCAAGAGTGTACTCGCACCAGAGATACGAAGAAGGCGAGGCTACTGTGGGAACAACCGGTCGGTGATGCTGGATTGGCCGAGGCTCTGCGGGAAGGCTGGCTCGCCTGCGGTCCTGCTGAGGGATACTATGCAGGACTACGGAGCACGTACATGCACTTGTCTATTGTCGCCTGAAGTGGAGTCTTGGCTTTTGGCGTGTGATCGAGATGTGTTGCCCCTGGCTGGGTGTGCCTACCATTCGTATGTACATGTCTATCTTACATGAATTCTAATGATACTGTTGCTTGGTCCGGTCCAGTCCTGACCCTTGGCCCCCAGGTTGCCTCATCAATATGGGTACTCTGCACGCAACCCTTTCCCAGGAATACATAGTACACGTACCCCTTCGGTACTAGCCTTATCGCAATTCATCCACACCGTGGCGCGACAGCTCGCAGCCCCGGAAACAGACTAGCGTTGTACGCCGGCAAGCCACCGGCATGCCGACGGTTCGCCGCGGGACGGCTGGGTCGCGGAGTACGCGACGACGAGATATCCCTCGACACACTCAGTGATAGGTGCATGTAACAAGCACGTTATCTTTGGCGGCATGCCTAATCAGCACGTTATCACAGCCTCGAAAGGCTCCCATGCAGCAATGTCTTAGCCCCTTTGAGCAGCTGGACCAGACATCTTTTCTATAAAGTTACCCAGTCGTACAAGGGAGCTGATGGAAGAATGAAGAATCATCAATCATCATCCTTCTAATCCACAACAAGTTTTTTCCTCTCAATTGAAGTTTGTTTCTCAGCTGATCATCACCATGGCGTCCTCACCAACGGCGGAGAAGCGCGGTCTCAGCCTCCAGGTGACCAACGAGACCGGCGAGCACATCCAGGCTGGCGACGTCAGCGAGGCCGTCGACATCCCCGGCTACGATGCCAACATTGTCTTCACCAGCAAGGAGGCCCGCATCGCCGTGCTCAAGACGGACATTTTCATCTTGCCCTTTATCGTGCTGTGCTTTTGTTTTTTGCAGTTTGACCGCAGCAACATTGGCAATGCCCTCACCGACAGCCTGCGCGCCGACATCCACGTCGGCAACACCGAGGTCAACCTCGCCCAGACGCTCTTCACCGTCGGCTTCGTTATCACGGAGCTGCCCTTTAACCTCATCAGCCGCTGGATGGGCCCCGAGCGCTTCCTGCCCATCACCATGTTCCTCTGGGGCACCGTCACCTGGTGCCAGATCTTCATGAAGGACTACCGCGGCTTCTACGCCGCCCGCTTCATCATCGGCGCGCTCGAGGGCGGCTACATCCCCGGCTTTACGCTGTACATTTCCAAGTTCTACGTCAACCAGGAGTTGGCGCTGCGCTTCGCCCTCTTCTGGGCCTCCAACGCGTTCGCCGGCGCCCTGGGCGGGCCGCTGGCCATTGGCCTGCTGTCGCTGCGAGGCCGCGGCGGCCTCGACGGCTGGCAGTGGTTGTTTTTGATTGGTATGTTTGCCGCGTCTCTTTTCCGTCCTCCCTTTCCCTTCCCCTGTCTACATGTGTTGTCTACTATGACCACCAACCATCTTGCCTATCTGCTAACAACCTAACAACACAGAGGGCGCCTTGACCGCCTTCCTCGGCGTGTTTGCCTACTTTTACCTCCCGCACAGCGCCGCCAAGCCAAAGTCCTTTTTCGGGTACTCCATCCCCTTCTTCACGCCCCGTGAAGCCTCGATCCTCGTCACGCGCGTCATCCGCAACGACCCGACCAAGGCCCTCCGCTACGGCAAGCCCGTGCTGCCCATCCACGTCCTGCAGACGTTTATGGACTGGCGCCTGTACGGCCATCTCGTGGCCGCGCTGCTGTCCATGGTCATGATCTCGCCCATGAACACGTACGCCCCGTCCATCATCAAGTCGCTCGGCTTCACCACGATGCAGGCCAACGGCCTCAACTCGGTCGGCAGCGTGTGCGCTCTGTTCTGGTCCGTCTTCCTGGCCTTTAGCAGCGACCGGCTGCAGGAGCGCGGCATCCACATTGCCATTGGCTATCTCTGGGGCGCGGCCGGCCTGCTGTGGCTGGCGCTGGCGCCGACGAATGTCGGCAAGTGGGTTCTCTACGGTACGTTGATACGTGACATGGGGGAGTTGGGGGAGTGGTATGCGATATTTAATCAGCATCTAACCCAACAGGTGGTGTCGTATGGACGCAGATGGGCATGGGCTGCGTGCAGGCTATCAGCGCGGCCTGGCTGGCCAACAAGATGGAGGACTACAAGCGTCCGATTGCCCTGGCGGCCTATGTGATCAGCATCCAGCTGGCCAACTTTCCCGGCAACCAACTGTTCCGCACACAAGGTAAATTTCTCTTTTTTTTTTCTCCTTTCTCTCTTTTTTTATTTTTGCTTCGTTTTTTTTTCGTCGTTTTCGTCTTCTTTTCATTTCTTTCGGCATTTCTTTCGTCATTTTCTGTTCATTTTTCATTTTTCTGTTCTCTTTTCTTCTCTCTTTGCTTTGGCTGTTGGCTTTTCATTGTTTTTCTACTTTCTTCCCTTATTGGGCAATGGCACCAGACTAACTAACAACACAGATGCACCTCGATACCGTAGGGGTCTCATTATCGCCGCGGTGTGTGCCATTGCCGCCGCTGTGGTTATCTTGTTGTGGAAAGCGATGTACCGCATCAAGGACGGTGGAGACGGCGGTGTGGAGAACAAGTACACGGGCAGCGAGTCTGACGAGCCAGACAACTAGCGCGGCCAGTGAGGTTATCATTGGTAATGGGTTCATTGTGGACATCCCGGCCAATAGGATCACGTCATTTCATAGCTATCTTCGCAATCTGATATCAGGCTTGCCAAACCGATCAAGTGCCGACGCGCTGTCCCCGATAAAGAGAATTCGTGCGCTGTAGTCCCACCCGCTCTCTTCCTGGCAAGACATGCCTCTCTTGCACAGTATGCCTCCCCTGCGAGCCGGCCGCGCTTCCAAGGCGTGCGACTTGTGTCGCAAGAACAAGACGCGCTGCTATGCAAAACATGGCACGGATAGTTGTCTGCGCTGCGACACGCTATCGTTGCTATGCTCCCTAGGCACCCCGGCCAGCTACCGCCCGTCCAGGCATCCGGCCCCTGCAGCGCGATCTGCATCCTCCAGTCTTGCCGCCGCCGTGGCCGATGATAGGTCCGTCGGGTGCCTCCTCTAAAGGGAAGCCTTTGTTCCTTGTTCGTTTTTAACCATACTCAGGCTGGAGAGACTGGAAAAGACTGTCCAGTTCCTGGTAGACAAGCTTGACTCCAGGCTCGACCAGCTCAGCCCGCGCTCGCATGACGACCGGCCCGCGCCGTATCTCAATATCAATGACGTGCCAACATCGTCCGATATAAATCCGGCCCCGGTCATTCTCATCCGCGATGCAGCAGCCGACGCAGGCTTCACACCGTCTGAGCAGCCGCAGGAGAACACTGCATCGTCGCCAGATGTCATCACCACCGGCCTCGTCCCCATGCAGACGGCCTTTACCCTTCTCAAACTGTGCGTATACGATCGCACCATGATGAAGATGCTCTTCACTAACTCCCACAGCTTCCACACTCATTACGGACGATGGGTCCAGTTCCCGGATCTGGGCCTGGAGGCGCTCATCGCCCAAGTCCGGCACAAGTCGCCGCTGCTGCTGTGCAGCATTCTCCTGATCGCCGTCCGGCACACCACGCCGGACCTGGCGGAGCGGCTGGCCCCGGAGCTCTTCCGGGAAGCCAAGCGCCTCGTGCAGTCGGCCCTGCTGGTGATTCCGCAGCCGGCCGAGTTCTTCCAGGCCACGCTCGTCTTGAGCCTGTGGTCGACCACGGCCGGCCAGGCGCCTCTGAGCATCGACAGCTGGCTGTTGACGGGCTACGCGCTACAGCAGAGTTTTGCCAGCCCCTACTTTGCTGGCGTCCTCCACCCGGACGGAAAGACTCCAGTGAACAAGGCCAAGCTGGATGCTTGGTGTCTGTGGAACCACCTCTGTTTCGCACATCTCCAGTACGCGCAGTCTTTGCCTCTCTTGGATCTTCGTTCCCGTCTCCCATCCAATACTGACTATATACCAGATACTGCGTCGGCACGCGGAGACAGACAGTGCTCAACCAGACACACATTAACATTTGCTATGCCTTTGTCAAGGCCACCGTGGCGAGCAACTACGAGGCCAGAATGGTGGCCGAGGTCATGCTCTACTGGATCATCTACCAGCACTGCTGCGACCCAAGGGTGGACCTCGACGGTGCACGCGAGGCCCTGGCCGGCTGGAAGTCGGAGTGGTCGCCTCTTTTTGGTAGGTCCTATTACCCAACCCTCATCCATGTACTGTGCTGACACCTCTAGACCAACCACGCTCGCAGTTCCTGCAGATGGGTTTCGACTTTGCCCACCTGCTGGCGTACTCCCATGCGCTGCGGTCGCTGCCGGCCCGCTCACCCGCCGGGTCGCCGTCCCTGATGGACAACAGCGCCACCATCCTGGAGATGATCAAGCTGTCGCGGTCCGCCATCAACGTCGCCATGGCCACCACCGACGAGCGCTCGCTGCACCTCACCGACCACATCTATCACATTGTCACCTTTTCGGCCCTCACGCTCTGCCGCCTCGTGCACACCTACGAGGCCCAGCTCAGCCTCGCCAACTGCGACGTTGACGCCCTCGACAGCCTCGTCAGCCGCGTCGTCCGCTGGCTGCACACCATTGGCATGCCGGGCCACGCCGCGCACCTGCTCAGCGACGTGCTGGCCGTGCAGTTCCGCAAGCTGCGGCCGCAGTCGCTGATGCCGCCCTCGTCGCTGTGCGACACGCCGGCGTCGTCGGACGCGGCGATCACAACAGGGTACCAGAACACGACGCCCGGCCTCGAGGTGCAGAGCAGCCTGCCGGACGACCTGGCGTACTTTTACTTTGGCTTCAACGGGCCCGAGATGTTTAGCACGAACAACACGACATGGCCGCAATGGGGGCCGGAATGAGAAGATGAGACGATGAACGGGTTGGGAACTTGTATTTATAGGTTTTCGGGTAGTATACCTAGCAGACTACATGGTTATTGTAAATTAAACGGCTTCTGCACATGCCCATCATTTCGCAGCCGTGCCTTGCTGCCCGACACGAGGTGCAGCGTTCTCCTGGGTTGGCCTCGAGAGATGCCGCTGGAGCCCTCAAAAACGCCACTGGCGCCTGGGATGGGGATTGATAAAATGCTCCGGGCTATCCGGCCAGCGGGTCTAGATCTCCAGTAGCACAGTCAGATTCGTCCTCCAGGGCATCTGGTCTCGCGGACCCATTCCGGTAACAGAAGACGAAATGGCAGACGAAACGGCGTCCCACATGACAGAGGCGAATGATGCCATTTCCAGCAGCTCTAGGGTGAGTGGGCGAATGCATGGTTGGCTGATTCACTTGGTATGCAAGCATGGCATATTGATGGGCAACGACTTGGGGGCAAAATTGCACCAGAGCTATGCTGGACTATCGCAAGCTGGGGCTAATAGTTCATCGCAGATAGTATCGTGTTTTCATTCTTCTCTTCCAGCTGTTTTGGTTTCCAGGTTTTGTGTTTTATCTTTCAAAGCACGAGCTTACCGCTAACCGCGTCTCTACAGTGGCACTCCTCCGTCGCTGTCGGAATCTGAATCTTCTTCATCACTTTCCTCGCCCAGAGCCAAGTTCTTCATGGCGTCTGTCGGGACGTCCGATGGACCTGGGCTCATCCCCAGAGTTTCCGAGGTATCAGAAGAAACAGAGGTGTATTCGGTGCTGTCTGGGTCTTCCTCGATAACAGAGAGGCCTGGGTGATACTCGATGCTTTTGTAACGGGCTGTGCCCATGAAGAGCCTCGACCGCACTCGGCCAATCATATTACATGCACGTGCGCGCTTGGCACGTGCACGCCAGTGCCCCCTTTTCTTCGCATCCCACGATGCAGCGTTCTCTTCTTTTTCTTCTTCTTCTTTTGTAATGCGTTCCTTTTACTAGATACGGCATTAGTCAGTTGAATATACTCGCTCTTGACCCCTTACATTAGGAACGCATTCCCTTTTTATCTCTACGACAATTCCTTCCTTTCTTCCCCGATCCCACGATGTCGTCCGATCTTGATGACATACGCGCTACGTTGGCCGCACTACAAGACCAGCTACAGCGGAGGGACCAAGAAGTCGTGAACCTTCGAGCCCAATTAGCAGCCC
>JACCPH010000235.1:0-10553 GCA_014183095.1 Harringtonia aguacate
CTTACCTCGCCAGTGCAGCTATATACCGACACAAAGTATAAAAATACACTGTTAATTTCCATTCAAGATCTCAAAATCGATATTATTCACTACAACCTTGCTTTATCCGTCGCTTGCCCGGTTTCTTCTTTTCTTCCTCAAACCCCCATTGCCGCTCTTCTCACCGTTGAACAAGTTCCCCAAACGGCCAATTCCGTTGCATCGACATGTCTGTTCAGGGCAAAGTGGCCATTGTAACGGGAGGATCCCGTGGTATCGGTGCCGGCATAGCAAAAGAGCTCGGCAAACGCGGGGACAAGGTGGTGTTGACGTACGCAAAGTCAGCTAAGCAGGCACAGCAAGTGGTTGAGGAAATCAAGGCCGGCGGCGGCGAGGCCGTCGCCGTAGCAGCCGACTGTATGTCACCCGATGCACCTTTGCTAGTCGTAAACACGATGCGCAAGGCCTTTGGGGACCGTGTCGACATTGTCGTCAATAATGCCGGCGCTGGCGACGAGGAATTTTTGAAAAATACCACTCTTGAGCATTTTGACAAGGTCTTTTACACGAATGTCCGCTTTCCCATGTTCCTTGTCAAGGAATGCCTGCCTTATCTGCAGAAAGGCGGCCGCATTGTCAACCTGTCCAGTGTTGTCGCACGCCAAGGTGAGCCTAGAAGTTCTTTCTTCAAAATGCTCTTTTCATGATCTTACGAAACTGATGATTTGCTTTAAAAAATGCAGGCTGGGCTATGCAAGGCGCCTATGGAGCCTCAAAGGCATGTATGGAGAGCCTAGCGCGAACCTGGGCAGTCGAACTCGGCCAAGAATACGGGATTACGGTCAATTGTGTCAACCCGGGGCCTGTAGCGACAGACATGTGGAAGTAAGTTTCTGCAATCTCTAAAGGGAAAAGAAGGGCAATGAGAAAAAAATAAGGCTAATTTTCCCCAGTGAAACCCCCGCTGATGCATCTGCGGGAATTGATTTCATGATAAAAAACACGCCTGCTGGGGCTCGTGTCGGTGAAGTGGACGACATTGTCCAAATAGTGGCATTTTTGTGCGAGGAAGGCTCACGGTGGATATCCGGAAGCACTGTCTGCGCTAATGGGGGTACTTGCATGGTTTAGATCAGCAAGACAGCTATAAATATAAACGTGCGGGTTGACCAGAGCTTAAATTTGCAAGCGAATATTGAGGCAGCGGAAACATGTAAGATATTTTCCCGTGAAATTACGAATAGGAGTTTCAACATCATTCATCCTCTTTCTGTCGTTGTTTCAACAAATGGATTTTGAAATTTTTGAATTGATTCTATCAGATCTTGTGCCAGCTAAATCAACAGTATAGGCTTTTTTACAGTCTCCGTCATGATTGCCAGTGTTCGAACTCCCAAGTTGCAGCAAGAGTCGTCCACAGAATCTTCATTGCCTAAGCTGTCAGACACTCTTGCTTCTCTCCACACTTTGGAGAGCATATCTGCGCTCAGAGTCAAAATATCCGATCTCCATCTCTCGTGGATTTTGCGTAGTCGTCCGATAATCAGTCGTTGGTGGGTGCCAATAGTGGATGACAGCCCAGCCACGACGAGTGGCCTGCACAAGATGCCGTTGGAATCGGACATGGCAGGGAGCATGTTGAGGTATGTGATGAACTGCGCCACGAGTTCCTGGATACGAACGGACCGATGTGTGAGCTCGGGGTTCAGTGCCCTCTTGACGTATATGGAGCAGGCAATCCTGTAGAGCTGTGTGGTAATTTCTTGATCCTGATCTATTTGATCGATTTCAGGGTCAATGGACAGAGTTTCAAGGCGAGCTTCTATCGACTTCAGTTGTGATGTCTCGCTCGAGTTCGGTGTGTGCCGAGGGCCGGCCTTTTTAAGCAATATGTTGACCACGTGGGTGTAAGAAAAGATCTCGCGGCACCGCCGTCCAAGTAGGACACCTTGGTAGGTATTTGGTGTGAGAAAGGGCGAGTCAAAAACCTGCAAGGCTAACTCGAGGTCCAGATGCTGGCCGTACGAAAAGGCCGTGAGTGTGAAAAAATAACAAAACATTTCAAACAAAAGGCCACGCAAATTCGAATCGGCAGCTGTGGAAAAGCTGCGATTGTAACACAGCGTTGCTGCTGCATTGATATGTGGCAGTATTCTGGCGGCATTGCTAAAGTTCACCGTCTACATTATATCAAGGGGTTCAGTATGCATTCTACCAGAGATGGGGCTTGAATGAAAAGATGCATGCATTCCAAGAAATCAAGCATTCGGGTGCGCCTACCTCGTGTACACAGAGAAGTAAAATGGCCAAGAGCACGTCATCATCTAGAATCATTCCGTTGGCTTTTCGAGTAATGACTGCCATTAATGGATGAATTCCACGTACCTCCGCAGGGTTTTGACGCCTCTGGCTCCGACTGTGAGAATTCCTTGGAGAGCACTGACCGGATGCCAATGACAGCCTGACCATAAAAGCCGTGTGTCAAGCTGGTCATGTCGGAGCTGGCGGGCTGGTATTTGCTCAAATCGCCGGCGGCCACGGCCAAGACGCAGTCGAGAACGAGGGGGCTTCGCTGTACTCCGGCCATGATGAGCTGCTGACAGGTGGTGCCGCGCTCGTCACCACCCACGGTAAGCCAGAGTGGGCTGGTGGCACAGAAGTGGGAAAGCAGCCTATCCTTGATCGGGGTGGACGGGACGGTGAAGATGGTTACCAGAGACCGGACTTCCTGGGGGACCGTAAAGTTCCGGTTGCCATTCTCATGTCGCCGCGCCATTCGTCGCCGCCGGCCTGGCATTTCGCGCTCCCAGTTGCACGGCAGGTTTCTCTCGGAGCAGGCGGTGCAATGGGGATGACGCTCATCGCACTTTTTCTTGCGCTGGCGGCATTGCTGGCAGCCATTTTTTGATCGACGCACTGGCTCGGCAAGTTCTGACATGGTGGCCCGATGGGGCAGCAGGAGGGAGCTGGGTTATGGGAGGGTGTTTGCTGTCGTCCTGGGTTCGCATGGAAATGGGTCGGTGTGACGGGTTGGGAGGAGATGAGGAGAGAACTGGATAAATATTGCGCATTTAGGATACTTCATGGCATGGCTTTTAACATAAGAGCGGGGGCATCTCGTCTTAGTGTCTTAGTACCCGGTTAGCTCTCTATGTGAGGTCTAGGACAAGCCGTGCACGTGCACCAATGGGATCTAGCCAGCTGATAGGAAAATTTGTACCCTTGGTTAGGACAATACATAGGATGCCGATTCCCGCAGGGCTCAGGTACTTTTCGGTTGCGTAAGCACCTGTTCGATCCTCTGTGCCGCCGCTAGACATTCGCTGTCCATCCACCTTTTTGTGACCACCTGCAATCCCACCGGGAATTGCTGCGCAACGCCAGGATCGTAGTGCTTGTACAGCTCCTCCTCGAATTCATTACTTGGGCAGTAGGCCATATCGCTCAGCTTCTTGCTGTACCCACCGATCATGTCCGAGGCGGGAAATGCGATGCTGGGACAATCCAGCAGGTTCCAAACCGCTGTGTAGGGCCAGTATTTGGAGGTGCCCAGACGTGGAGACGTACCCGGAGTTACGGGAGCAATGGCGACATCCACGTTGGCTGTATTCCAATGTGCCGAGTATTCTTCTCTAAACGCATCGCGAGCAGCTCTGCGCGCCTGCTGATCCACGCCCACCAGTTGCTCGTTCTTTGCGCATTCCTCAATCATGAATTTCGTCAGGGGAAGGATTTCTTCTTCGCCGTCAGCACAAATCTTTTCAATCGTCTTGCCTCCGTCTTCGAAATAGCTTGCCGATATGACTTTCCAGGCCGTGTCATGTCGCAGAGGGCTGAAGGGTCGAAGCTGGATCAGTGGGCTTGCTGCCAGCTTCTTGGCCACATCTTCAATGACCAGTTGAACGGGTGGCAGGGGATTGACAAAGCCATCTGTAGAGATGATGCCTACCCGAAGAGGCCGATGCCACGGAGAAGCCAGGGCGGTGTGGATGGGGTAGGGAAGAACCTTGGGGTCGTCCGTCCAGGGTTTCGACAGAGAGTAGGCCCGCTGAACCATGTCAATGTCACGCAGCGTACGAGCGATCGGCCCGAGGGTTCCGCTAATAAAATCGACACCAGGCCAGGGTACAGTGACTCCGCGACCGCTGTATCGGCCCGTGCTGGGCTTGAAACCCCACAGCTGCAAACAAGTCGCATCTTGGTTAATTCTCGGATCTCTCGTTATTTCGCATGGCAAACTTGGGGAGTGTGCTTACGCCATGTTGTGAGGCTGGGCCTCGGATTGAGCCGCCGATATCCCCCCCAAACCCGAGGGGACTGGCCTTCATCAGCAAGAGCGCGCCCTCTCCACCGGTGCTGCCACCAGCTGTCAGTGTTCGGTTGCGTGGGTTCACAGTGACTCCGTAGATGTTGCTTGAGGTCTCGAGGTGCATAAATGACTGCGGTTGGGTGGTCCGGGCAAAAGGAATTGCACCCAGTGCCTTTAGACTCGCAACCAAGTGCGAGTCATGTTCAACAACGTTGTCCACCCATGCGACGAAAGACGCATTGGTGCGACGACCAGCAAACCCGATTTGTTCCTTGAACGATATGGGCAGGCCGTGCAGCGGACCCAGCGTCTTGCCCGTCTCTTGGATATATTTGTCTGCAGCCTGGGCCCATTGCAAGGCATCAGGTACAAGCTCGGTTAGGCAATTAGTCTGCACAGAACTTGTTGTCAGCAGTTTTATGAGGAAAAAAAAAAAAGAAAAAAACACTGAAAGACGTACCACTTGGTGCGCAATGGTGGCTCGCTTGCGAAAAGCATTAAGCAGTGAAACTGCTGTTATTTTTTGTGCTGCCAGCAGCTCCAGCAAAGCCGTTGCATCGTAATTTTCTGTGACATCGAGTTCCCATTCTGTCAGCAGCCCGCAGGACCGAGGCACGTCGAGCACGTTGAGCTGATCTGCAGGGACAGGTGCGGGGAGCAAAGCATCGGGGGAAAGACTTTTGTGGAGAATATCCAATGCAGTTGCTATGCGCTCTTGGTATAGCGAAGTGCTGTTGGCGTTGCTGCTTCTCCCTTCTGCATGCATTGCGAATGCTGATGTATACATTCCTTACATGGAGATACGTGGATAGCTAGAAGCGTAGGCCAATCGCAAATATATATTAGGAGTTAGCATCCATCCATCTTGTTTTTACCTATTACAGACGATCACAGCCGCCCTTATCAGGTGCGATTTGAGGGTGTTTTGTTAGGCGGGTCCTGTTTAGCTTTCTCTTTACTTTACGACTCTTTTTCTGTTATGTGATTTGTAGTGGTAAATTCGTCAGTCCCGGTTCTGTGCAAACCGCAGTTTGCTTTCTCGCCGTCGAGACCAACACGACAAACGCATCATCTTCATACTATTTGGGGTTCTTCCTGTTAAGCCTACAAGCCCATGCCGACCGTACGAATCGCAACACACATTTAGCCGGCGGCTGTTGCAAAATGGCCGAAAAAACAGTTCAGAGACATGCCAATCCCAACTGGAGTCGCACGGGTTGTTTTACATGCAAGCGATGGCGGAAGAAGTGCGACAGGACGCGACCCCATTGCTCCAACTGCGCCAATTTGGGAATTTTGTGTGGAGGATACCAAGAACTCTTCGTCTCGCAGACTACGAGAGTGCAAAAGACCAAGAGTTTCCATGCAGCCTCCAGATGCTCGACACCAAGTCGGGCCAGTCCAGAACTGGCCGCTTCTAAAGTAACAACAACCTCGCTGTCAGGAGCGTCTCCAGTCCCAAATTATCTCACCAAATTTCCTAGTTTAACTTGGAAAGCGATCCAATCTGGTCAGTTCTCGAATGACACCTCGAACACGAAGCCTAAGCAGTACGGAGTCGACAAATCTACCAGTGACATACTCGACGACACAACCGACATTGTATCGGCCACTTCAAATCACAGATTCATGACATACCGACCTCCCGAACCCCCACGATTACCCCCGGAGCTTCCTGTTGTTGCTGTCGACAAAATCAATGCAAATCCGCCAGCGGTATTCAGGGAGGAAGAGTCTCGGGGAAAATTCGCCATTACAACTCTGCAGCGACCACTGAGCTCCCACCCTCATATCCCCAGCCAGGGCTTCTACTGGATACAATACTTGGTTCACCAGGGTGCCAGAGATCTGTTGAACATGGACACCGGCGAGTCAAATCCTCTGAGAAAATTGTTTGTGCGACATGCTCTGTGTTCCACAGCCGTGCTCAACGCACTCTGCGCCGTAGCTGCCTGCCACCAGGCGCAGCGTATGGGTCTCTGTGAACAATCCAGCTACTCTTCGGCCGGAATTTCGTTTTATATCAAGGCTATTCATGCCCTCTACGCATCGTTTGATCTAGCATCCAGCAATACCAGACCACAAGCAGACGACAACGCCACTGTTCTTCTCATAATTCTCCTTTGCAAATACGAAATCATTCGGGGAAGTGTGCATAGTTGGAAGAGCCATCTGAAAGGCTTGAGATGTCTGCTACAAGCGAGCGGCGACTCGCACTCCCTCGAGCCCGAATGCAGCCAATACGTGTTCAGTTTGTATGAACCCCATCGGTATCCTCTCTGTTATCAGCAGCACAACACGATGACAGTTTGCTAATGGTATCTGTGGACGTGCAGTTTGAGGTATCACCTCACCATCGCACACATATGTAATGTTACGCAGGAACCCGTCATGGAAATTGAAGAAGACAACTCCACGATCATATCACTTTCCAATCACTATCCCATGGACCCCTACTCGGGATGCGCCCACTCTCTTCTCCGATGCTGCCGCGACATAGCACGACTCGCTCGCCGTGTCGAGAGCGAAATGGTCTCTGACTTTGATGCATTTGCCTCGGAAATAGATTTTATGTGTGCATGCACCCGTCCCCTTTACTTGCTCAGCTTTGCTCATTTTCTAACATTGCCGTGAACCCTCGAAAGAGTAATCTTTCTAGGAGGGCCGTATATTCAGCCCGACCTGGACTCGTATCCACAGGGCGTGACCATAGCGCAGATCAGCCGGTTGATATTTGTGGCACAACGCATCCGATACGCAGCGTTTGTGTTTTTACACTCTGTACTGGATCGAGCATTCAGCTTCTGCGGGTTCTCTGCCAAAGATCGACACGTGCTGGAACAGCGCATCCCATACACCAAGACGGCCGCTCTCGAGCACTGTATCGAGATGCTCGCTGACACCCCTGTCGGAGACCACTGCGAGTTTGCTGCTCTGACGCTGCCATTGTTTCTCGTTTGCTGTGAGACTAACAAGCCGGATGAGCGCTATTTGATTCTCGAGCGTCTCAGTGTCATGGAAAGAAGCTTCGGGATTGGCAACATCACTCGAGCCAAGGAAGGGCTAATGTTACTCTGGCGTTATCAAGAACAACAGCAGCGGCAGCAGCAGCAGCAGCGGCAATGGGAGGGTTGCGACAATTCCAAGACTTGGTGGTCGTTTTTCTATGACTTGGGATGGGAGCTGATCTTGTCGTGACAACAGCAAGAACCGGGACATTAGATTGTACAAGAAGCACAGAAAGCTATCAGTCACATTATCGACTGAATTCACGACTAAATCACGCAGTACTAACAAACTACCGTAGTGTAAGCTTAAATAAACCCACCTTTTTAGATTAACGTGCATCTACAGCGTCTTTGTAAGATACACTATTGTAACCCTTTCTCTCTTGTGACCACCCTTGCGAAGAGAGGCGCAGCTCTGTGTATTCAGGAACACGGCAGACGGAAACGCGAGGCTGACACGAAAACGTCGCCGACAGAGCAGTTGGCCAGTTGGGCTGCTTCGCCTCACGGCTGAATCGCGTGTCTACGCGTCCAGCGAGATGCGGAGACGCGCCAAGAGACGCACCCTGCCGCGCCTAGGCTGCCTCTGGCAGGGGCCACCGCCGCCAAGCGGAGGCTAAGCCGTTCCGCCTTGGGGGAACGGATGCCTTGGTGCTGCAAGCCACGGCAAAGCATTTAAGCAGATGCCGCCGCCACGTCTGGAAAGCCGCCACGTCTGCACGATATCCATCAACCACCATGACGCCCGACGACCGCTACGAATACGAGCCGCTGGTAGCCCCGCGCGCCGTGCGGCTGATGACGCTGTACCCGTCGCTGTCGGCGTCGGCGCCGATCCGCTGTCACCTGCGCCAGGTGCCGCTCGACGGCCTGGGCGGGCCGGCGGGCGCGTACGAGGCGCTGTCGTACGTCTGGGGCGCGGCGCAGGGCAGCGAGGCGATCGAGTGCGGCAAGCAGGTGCTGCAGGTGACGGCCAACTGCGCATCGGCGCTGCGGCACCTGCGGCGGCGGCTGACGCGGCGGGTGCTGTGGGTGGACGCGATTTGCATCGACCAGCAGTCCGTCCGTGAAAAGAACGAGCAGGTGCCGCTGATGGGGGAGATCTACCACCGGGCGCGGCAGGTGGTGGTGTGGCTGGGCGCGGGCGGCCCGGCAGAGGCGCGGCTGCTGTGGCGGGCGCGCGTGGTCAACCGGCTGTACCAGGTGCGCGGCGTGGCGCGGGAGAACATTCTACAAGGGCGGCGGGTGCGAGCGGTGGCGGCCAGGGTGATCAGTAAGACCTCACCCCCTTTCTAGAGAGGCTCTCCACCTTCCCCCGAAGAGGTCGGCTAACAGGCAGCACCCTGCGAAGTCGCAACCGCCCAAGCCATCGGGGCCAACGCATGGTTCACGCGCATGTGGACGATCCAGGAGCTGCTGTTGGCGCGGGCGTCGACGGTGCAGATCGGCCGCGCGACGTGCTCGACAGCGGCGCTGTACAACTACCTGCTGGTGGCGGAGGCGTTTGTGCCGGCGGCGCTGTCGGAGCTGGACCGGTTCCGGATGCGCAACCGGGCGCTGGAGACGCTGCGGCCGGAGCTGCGGGAGCAGCAGAAGAGCCTGTACAGCGAGTCGATGGTGATGGCCGCGAGCGTGGAGAACGACCCGCGCGAGCTGCTGGGCCTGCTGTGGCAGCTGGCCAGCCAGAGCGGCGCACAAGACGCGCGCGACAAGGCGTACGGCATGCGCGGGCTGCTGGAGGCGTACTTTACGGTCGGCGACGACGACGACGACGACGACGACGAGGCCGACCACGGGGGCGACCACGGGGGCGACCATGGGGGCAACCTCGACCTCCCCCCCGTCGACTACGGGCGGCCGGCACCCGCCATCTTCGAGGAGATGACGCGCAGCCTCGTGTACGCCAGCGCGTCGCTGTGGCCGCTGGAGATCCTGGCGGGGGGCACGCACCCGCGGGCGGCCGACCTGCCGTCGTGGGTGCCCGACCTCCGTGACAGCCGCGCCATCAGCACCGCCTGGCAGCCGCAGCGGTATCCGGCGCGCAAGGAAAACCGCCACGACGATGACTCCCCCGCGCTCGCCGACACGGAGGCCATGGCCATGGTGGGACCCGCGACCGTGCCGCCGCCGCCCGGCCAGTTGCCCGTGCGCGCCAAGCACCTCACCGACGTCGCCGCCGTCTTTGCGCGCATGCCCGCCGCCGGGGTGGATGAGCACAGCAACGGCCTGCGCACGGCGTGTCTGACTACGTGGACGGCCGAAGCCGTGTGGCTGGACGAGGCGGCGTGCGGCGAGGCCGAGGGCGAGGCTGAGGGCCAGGGGGCGGACGCCCACGTGCGGGCGCTGCAGCTGCTCACGCCCGGGCTCGATGCGCTGCGCCAGAAGCACACCGTCGTCCACGAGGACGCCGACCAGGCCGACCAGGCCGACCGATCGAGCGACACGTTCGTCCGCCTCTTCGACCCCGACATCTACGACGGCGCCGCGCTGTTCTGCACGTCGCGCGGCCTCCTCGGCCTCTGCAAGGGCCCCGTGCGCCGGGGGGACCGCGTCTGCCAGGTGGCCGGCGCGCGCTACCTGTTTGTGCTGCGCCGCGCGCCGCCATCATCGCCAGCCGCGCAGCGGCAGTGCAGCGTCGTCGGCATCGCCGACGTGCACGGCGTCGAGGCGTGGTACAATCAGAAGAAGCACAGGCCGCGCTTCCGCGACGTTGTGTTGGTGTGAGAGGGAGTAGGGCCATCTCGGGATGCACAGGAGTGTAGATGAAATAGGAAATTTGCAATGTCCGGATTCAGGTTGTATATTGGGCTGTTATACTTTGTTCTGTCATTATTATCACGATAGAACAGAAAGGCTGTCGTCAGGGAACTTGATAATTCAGCCATTAGCATGTTCGTTCTTCAGCAATCAAGCTTTGGACTATTTATTTGCTCTAATTTAATGATATTGGAACATTAAAGTATATATCTATTGAAGAATGGCCTCAGCCTGCATCTCGACGTGCATTCCGCGCATGCTCAGGTTGGACACGCCGACGCAAGTCCAGGTCGGACGATGATTCGGATAGCGGCGTTTCTGTCGGTATATAGCTGCACTGGCGAGGTAAGGGGAAGATCACGTGACAGGGAGCATCCTCGGGGGTCCCTGGAGGGCCCTGGGGAGGGTTCACTGCCCTGGAATCCTTCCGCACAAAAACGCCTCACCAGACCCCTACTCAGACCTAGACTAGACAACGAACAGAGAAGCATCACCACAGA
>JACCPH010000236.1:0-10494 GCA_014183095.1 Harringtonia aguacate
GGTCATGCCGGTTTCTGTCGAGAGTGGCCCGAGTGCGAGTCAGGACCTTTGTCGACGGCACCTGCCAGCTCGACTATGCTTGCCACGGCCCACCGGTTGTCCAGGGCGCAACCCCCGGGCCGGCTTCCCGTTGCCTGGCATGGTCTCCAACGCCAGACCGTCCGTGTCTTGCCCTGGAAGGCCCCAGCTCGGAGAACCGCCCAGCCGGCGCGATCCCCCTCCTTCCAGGACTAACCCGCCTTGATCCGCCGTCCGTCAGGTCGAGAAGCGGTGCGCTGTGGGTCACCCGGGCAGCCAGCCGTAGCCACTCTGGCCTTAACGACTCTGTTTCCGTGCTCTTAACAACTTCCTTTACTCCCCGACCGTTCGTTCGACATTCGTTCGGCGTCCTCGCGGTTACTCCCATTTCACCGTCTCAGAACCCGGCAAGGCGCGAGGGTGTCCTGTCATCACCCAAGAACTGGTAGATGTCGGATGGTTTTTACCCGTTCCCTCGAACCGCAACAGAAGGGGACTCTCCTTGACCGTCCTTCTGCACCCTCTGTTAGTGCCACGATGGGCCCTAGAGGGTGTTTTGCGGGAGAATTGGTGCCTGAAACTTTTTCACACTAACGTAGCACTAACAGTGCAGAAAGTGGAAAATTTTTTCAGGGAAGAGTCGCTATCTGGTACCAAGACGACGTGAGAAATACAGAGCGAGGATCCAAAGCGTTCCCTGTGAAAAAGCACAGTGGGGTTGGCTGATGTACCTAACCACAAGCAGTTCCACTAAAGTGCAATAGCAGATTGTCCGTCGCAGAGGCCGAAGAGGCTGAACCAGCGTGGGTGGTAGATCAGGCGTTCGCCACTACGTCCACCCCTTGGTTTGTTCATACGGCAAAACGGAACGGAGTCAAGAGTCCCGTGGAAATTGACTCCCCAGTGGTTGGGCCAAGATGGAAAGACAGAATCAACTTCGAGTTGTAAGGGGCAACAAACTCCCACAGACATGAGCGAGATAGCGCGGGGTGAAACGCCTGGTGCATGCCCCTACAGGATACTGTGAACGGATTTGGGTCACCCATGGACGAGGCCAGTCCCCCCAGCTTCCAGTGGAATTACATTTCCCAGCCGTGTCCGCTAGCCGATCCCTGCATACCTGCATGGTAATGTTCCCTAGGGGGGAATCGAAACCAGCGGCCAGTTCTTCAGTGGCAATGTGACTATCCCTACATTCTAGGATGTGCAGGTGCATAAATAGTGTGCGTAGACGGGCTGCGGGGCGGTCTGATTTGTCTCGTACACTCCTGGGCCTGCATGCAGGTTGGTCTGCTATGGCGTGTGACAGGGATCCGCCGGAGTGGGAGAGAAAGAAGCATAAAGTCAAAGAGGCAAGAAGCGAAGGAAACAAGAAGAAACAAAAATCCCCCCTCCCCCAAAATCAAACAAGTTACGCTGAACCTGAGGACAGACATCATCATTTCGCATTTGGATGCTCGGGGATCGAAAACTTTGTGGTCTTATTTTTCCCTTTCTCAGAATGAATTACACAAGAAAACGCAAGTGCAAAGTTTTTTTTTCATTTCCTCATCCTTCCTTGGTGGCCGCCACTTGTTCGCTTCCTCCCCACTCTCTGTTTGAATTTATTTATTTCTTTATTTTTCTAACCGTTGTGATGGTGGCCATTCTCAGGGGCTCGGCTGGCCTGCGACTTTTGTCGCCACCGCAAGAGACGGTGCGATGGCGAACGGCCATGCTCGACCTGTCGAGAGTCCAATGTCGACTGCCACTACCAAGATTTGCCCACGGACCGGTAAGACCTTTCCGCCAAGGATCTTTGTTTTGCCTCATGGATCATGTCACGCGCACTAACACTCGGCAGCGTCGAGTCCCGATCCCTAGGCTCCAGCGAAACGCCTAGGCCGCATTGAGGCGCTGCTCGAGGAGCAGGGCCAGCAGCTGCGCGAAATGGCCCCAGGCGACATGAGCGTCGACCCCGGCAGCTACTCGCTCCACGAGCCGCTCTACCTGGTTCCAGAGGTGATGGCCGCCGGCCCGTCTGAAGCGTCTGTCTCGGCCTTGACGTCACCAGCAAGCGCCACCTTCCAGCGCCCCTCGGTGTCGATGCAGCGGCGCAGCTGCCGCAGCCACACCGACATCCCTACAATGGTTCACTAGTTTTTTCGAGTCTCTTGATTAAATAAGATGGATGAGGTTTAGAAAGTCTGCAGCCGAGTTCACCAGGGTAGGCCGTACTGTGCCAGAAGGGCCTAGCTCGATCGTCACGGCTGGTTGGACAAGCGTGGTTGTCCACGTCCGCACGGCAGGTGATCGTTGCATAATGGCAAAGATGTAAATAAGCTGTAAACTCGATTTTAAAACTCTTTGCAGCGATGGGTTACGTCTACCCCGTTACTTCTGCTCCCTCGACCACTGCTGCATCCCCGCAATCCAGTGCTGCATCCCACCATCGGATACCACCGACAGCCGCAGCGCAGCCAGCTGTGCATCCGACTGCACCGCCAGCTCGTCCTGGGCCAGGTGGCGCATGTTTTCTCGGGCGGATGCCAGAATTACTTGGGTTGTGTAGCCGTAGGTCAGGGTAAAGTGCGAGATGGCCTTGAGGGCCTCGGTCCAGTGGTGCGACGCCAGTTGGTGATCTCCCCAGACGTGGTGTACCTTGGCCAAAATGATGTGACCGCGCAGCGTGCAGAAGCGAAGCCGCGGGCCTGACAGTACACGCTGGCAAATCTCATAGGCGTCCCGGAGTGCGCCGCGTGCAAATAGGACCTCGGCCAGGGCGAGATCGAGAAATGCGCGTTCCCTTGTCTCAAACGCGCCCGCTTTGTGCCTGCGCACTGCCTCGGCCCCGTCATCCTCATCCGTGTAATGGTTGACGCTGCTACCCTGTCGTCGTGTGATCTCGGCTTGCAGGTACATCTCAGCCTCGTCGAGACGGCCTAGCTCGCGCAGGGTGTCCGCCAGATCGCAGGTCAGATCGCGCAGCTCCTCGTTCCACACAAGAGCGGTATTTGCAGCGGTTTTGTGGTACATGAGGCCTTCAAGGCACGCCCGAGACTCAAGAAAATTGCCGCGAAACCGTAGCAGCCTGCCGCGGATCATGGCTTGTCGGAAAAGGACAGTCTGTTCCAGCGGCGAGGGACGCTGGGGATCTAGAGGAGACCATGCCGCCAAGTTCTGCTCGGCAGTGTTCAAGCATTCAGTATGTATGTCATTAAGTGCGCGCTGTATCAGCGTCTGGCCGGCGGCCGCATGAGTCTGCACATCGGTTGAGCGTTTTGATGCCACCAAAACCCCGAGACTTTTGGCAACGGGCGCAGAGGCAGCGGCATCCAGGAAATGAGCGGCCTCCTTCAAGTCTCCCGATATACGTGAAAGCACACAATGGTTCTGTGCTATGCCCATCTGGAGAAACGCAGGCCGGTCCTCATCATTGGGTGATGCGGCCTCCGCTTGCGTCAGTACCACTCTTTTCCAGGACATACCAGGAAACCGCGCCGCTTCGACAAGAGTGAGAGCGAGATCGATCCTTGCAGCGGTAGACAACCGTGCGCCGTCGCTGTTCATTATCTGAAGAGTGTGCTGTATATGAGGAATAAAAAAAAGCGTGTCGGTGTCACTAATAAAATATGTCAGTAAAACACGCACTCCATTAGCAGCAAATATCCAACGTTCAAGACCTTACGTTGGCTCCAGATACTTCCACGGGACCGCGCGATAGGTAACGATCAAAGCCTGCTCCTTCCAGAAAGTAAGTAAATCGCAAGACAACTCGTCGTGTAATCTGTGCACCGCAACTTCATCAATGCAGTAAAAGCCATCCTCCAAAAGACGCACGGCAGCTGGTGCCGTCGTGCCTAAAGGTTGGCATCTGCTAAGCTCTTGGAAAGCATCGCCGAGTCTTCTAACATCAGAAAGAAAGCCAGCCAACTCTGGGGCAAGGCCGACACCCGTTGCTTCGATATCATTGATCTCGCCGGCCTGCGTCCACCGCTTTCGGGATGTCGCACCACGCAAGAGCATTGCCAGCGGAACCGGCTCCTTGACAGCAAGGCAAGAGAGTAGTAGAAATAGTATGTGCGCATCGTCCGAAAGGCGTGGTTCTCCTGTTGAATTAAGGGTGGCGTGGGTGGCTAGTAGGGAAGGATTCATCCAAGAGATCTCCACATCCCATGTTGAATGAGGGGTTGGTATGGAAGCCAGGTTCCTTCCAGGAGCGGGTAAAGTCTGCATTGGAGGAAGATTGACCGAGACGGATTCGTAGACAAAGGAAGATTCGCCTAAGCGCAGAGACAGAGAGTTAGCGTCTAGATGTAAGCTTGGTGGCGAGAACCACTATATCGGCGTACCTAACAGGTGACGGAGGACATCTGTAACAGCAGGCGTAGTCTGCCGAACCTGTTGCAATAGATCTGTCTCCCGGCACAGACCCTGGAGGGCTAGCCGACGATCTTCCTCTTTCGCCCTCTCCCAACTATCAACCATGGAATGTATGATGAGCAGGGGAATGGAGGGATAGGAGGGCATGACAAGGCCGAAGTGCTCTGAGCCACACAAAAAGGGATGGGTTCCTTACGAAGACGATGACGAAAAGAGGCAGAGTACGCCGATGAGATCTTCCGGAGGCACGCAGGCGACATCTGCCAGCTCCTGGACAATGGCAATCCAACGCGTGCCGACGTGGAGAATGCGATATACGGCGTCTTTCGTAGCATCGGGAAATTCATGTCTGATTTCGGAGAGTATGTGGTCGATCGATGTATTCTTGCTATGGAGCTTCGCGAATGCGTATGCGCAGATGCGTTGTAGCCGATCAGCCTTCTGGATGATATGATAGATGCGAACGTAAACGTTGTCTTCTTTTCGAAAGTCAAATTGGGAAACCGACTCCAGAGCGGCGTTCTTGGTAGAATATGTTGCGGCGAGCTTTGCAGAGAGAGAATCTCGAGTGCGGCGTGTAGTTGGTGCTGACCGGAAAAGCTGCGGTGCTTCGTTCCAGGCTTGTCTCAGAATTGCGATCTGCCAAAAGCATTGTCGATTAGTAATAAAAATAAACTCGTGGGCTACACCGCTTACCTCACTCTGGTTGATCTCATCGTACCGCTTTTCTCGGAGCTTGTTAAATAGACATGTCTCGACATGAACCATCGTGCTGTGCCAGAAAGAAGATGAATGGGTTAAAGAGTACTTTTCGTGGCACGTCCGTGCATCTGCACTCGAGATATATATACGGGTACGGGTACACACGCTAAACCTGATCGGTGCAAATCCTTTACATTGTAAAAGATTTGGAAGAATCGGGTTTAGTGTTTTTGTCACCCCGCAGTGGGGTTTTTACGAACTCTGTAGTCATACAAATACGTATTCATAATCACGAGTACAAATGGACCTGGCTCCTCGTTATTGTGGATCTCTGTTGACCGCAGCAATTACCAGCCTCACATTAAAACTGGCTGCTCTTTTGTTTTCACCGTGCTGCTAGCTAAAGCAACGCCTTCCAACATCGATACGGTCATGGACAACAACTCAAACTCTCGTGCTTCAAAGAAGCGCGTCCACAAGCCAAATCGCAACACATATGCCGCTCAATACAACCGGGGTGTGCTGGCGGGATTGCAGCGAGAGCTAGAAATGCATCCCGAGAAAGACATATCAACACTCCTGTCAGCATCGTATTCAAAAAAGCTCGAGAACTTTAAAGAGCGTGGTTGGTCTAAGCATACTCTGTTTACCATATTCTGGGGTTTGAAGAAATGGTTCTAATCGTGGTTTAATTTTGGTTTATTTTTAAGGAAACTTGGCGAAAAATAAATCGGCCAAGCTCAGCTCTCACCGAAAAGCGTTTCCTAAAGCTGACGTCCGTTCTCGTCTGTGTGCTGGGGACGGGGCCAGCTTCTTGCTTGGGCCATCACTAGATTTACAGCAGCTCTTGTTTTCAATCAGTAAAGACGAAGACGCAGAAAAATGCGGCAACCAGGCGGACGATGATACATCGCCCACCCTTGCAGAGATAGTCATGAATATCCTGGATGATGCCAAAATTCTCTATGAGGGTGTCTGGGCTGCCTCGCGCATGGTCTTCCGGCTGAGTGACACCCTAGTGGCTAAGTTTTCCGAAGAAGAATCTGCGGTCGACGAGTATCACGCACTCGAGTTCCTGCGCGACCACCTGCCTGAATTCCCGGCTCCCCGACCGCACGGTGTCGTTGTGTTCGGCTGCTACGGTATTCTGTTCACTGATTTTGTGGCAGGCTGTGACCTCGCCCAGCAGTGGCCCCAGATGAGCCCCGGGCAGAAGCAGCATGTCAACGGCCAGCTAGACATTCTGTTCACTAAGCTGCGGTCGCTTCCGCAGCCTCCCAATACGCCACTCGGGGCGCTTCAGGGCGGCGGACGCTGTAAAGATGGACGGCGGACGACACGCAGCAGCACAAAACCAATCTGGACGGCGCAGGACTTTGAAGATTGGATCTTTTCTGGGCCCACGTTTGCGCAGCCCGTGTTCATCAAATTCCTCCGGGATCTGCTTCCGCAGCCGCCTAGAGAGCCAGTTTTCGTGTTTACGCACGGCGATATGCGCCTGGAAAACGTTATTGTGAGACGTCGCGACGGCCGAGAAGGCTGTGATGACGAGTGGGAAATCCGTGCTGTTATCGATTGGGAGACGAGTGGGTTTTACCCAGAATACTGGGAGTCAGTCAAGATCACAAACTGCATGATACCAGCAAAGACAAGTGACTGGTACAACCATCTTCCTATGTGCATTTCGCCTCAGCGATATGCGGCACATTGGGCGATCGACCGAGTTTGGGATTCCTGTCTGTAAAGTCAGTGTTTAGAATGACTGATCGAGTTGTTTAATTAATTTGTGTTTTCTGGAATATGACGTCTTTTTTCAGCAAGTATTTATCTCACGATATTTGGAAGTATGCTTAAAGAGCTGTTGTCTTGAGAAACATTACGCATGCGAATTACTGGCGTAGAATGTGACGTACAGAATGTCATGTAGTTCTCGTGCATCAATCAGCTCATGTAAAGATTAAAAGAAAGAAAGATGAAGAAAAAAGATAAAGTTCCCGAAAGGGTTCGACTCAAAGTGTATACATGTAATAAAGAAACTCAATGGTGTATTTTAGTTTCATGGCAACACCGCACGAACGTGCATGACAAGACTGCCTGACAACCAAATTCTCTTGGCAGTTTGGTTTGAAAAGGAACTCTACTCAGCCCTCGGCATAAGAAGGCTTTTGATATACATTCGTGATGTCTATGAATATAAATACAAGTACATTTCCAGTTTTTAAATGTCAAAAGTCCAAAGCGATATCCTTCCATGCCCATCCGGATTATTGTACATAAAAACCACCTTCTGCTCTTGAAACTTTCAATCTGCTCGAAGCAATCTCTCGACGTACGAAATGTTTAGTTCTAAATCATCCAAATCTTCCAAGGGCAAAGGAAAGGAGACGTCCAAAAAATCGCACAAGGAAGTCAAATCGCACTCCAAACCAGGCCGAAGCTCCAGACATAGCCGAAGCCCCAAGCACAGCGAGAGCTCTCAGCAAGCCGAGCCAGACTACATCATATCAGGCTACATCAATATCTTCTGTGCCATCTACAGCCCGCATATCGGAAACTTTTATCACTGGGCCCTGTCATCATACTCGCCCAGGAAAAACTGCTGGGCCATATATCAAGTCGTGCAAGACTCTCCGGGTGGTGATTTTCGCCGAGACGTTCGTCATGCAGCCCCTCTCAGCTCGGATCGATGCATCCAGCTACTGGAACTGGGACTCTTACCGGACACGGAAGATGTGTGGCAAGAGCTGAAAAAGCTCGGCGAGTATGTTCAGGTTCCGGGAGAATCTGTAGAGTGGAACTGCCAGGACTACGTCATAGAAATGTGGCATCTTCTGCACGAATATGGTTCATTCGATGATGTGACTTGGGATGCAGGTTATACTAGAATGCTGCCTTACTTTGGGCCAAATTTCGGAGGCGGATATGACGAAGAGGAGGAGATGGACGAGGGAGAAGAAGAAGAGCAGAAGCAATACAAATCTGAGGAGTTTGTTGTCGACTCTAGCAGCGATTGAGCATATTATTGCTGAAAGGGGTTTCTTTTTTCTTTTTCACACCCTAACTTAGGTATCTTATCCTATCGCTTCTTTCTTTTGATGGAGCTTTTATCCCATAAATGAGCCTCGTGACAAGGAAAATTGATAACACGAAACCGAAGAATGGTACAAAATAATTACAAATACAAGCAACAGAGCATTGGAGGACTCGATGCATCTGTAAAGACAATTCTGAACCAATCTGCATTTTACCTAAGCGGCCGTGTCGATCATGTGTGGCTATGGCCGAGCAAGAGAGACAGTCAAGCATTTCCTCTTTCCCTGTGAGTAGTGGAGGGGCACAGAGTGCGTTCAACATATTTAGCAGGCAGGTAAACCGGCAGACACGCAGACCTCTGCTTGTCTCTCCTCACACCGGAAGCAAGAAAAGGGCATGGCATTGAATACGATAGCTCGAGTCCATCACAGTTGAGTAGACAACCACCTCACGAAACATGAAATCTGCGAAGCCACAAACCTAGGTACCAATTACGGAAGTGGGCTTGCTTCCGGAAATTTCCATTGCTGTCGAAGCAAGAGTCACCGATATCCATAATCGGGCCGTCGTCGATCCAGAACTGGTCCCCAAACAAGGCCCACACCAACCTTCTAGTGAAGAGTAATCGGAATCTTTGCGGGACTAGAACAGGAAAATGACTTCAGAGATACGATCCCAAATTTGGGATCAGGAGTTATTATGGGTCTATTCATGCAAAAGACTGAGCAAGGCTGAGCAAAGGTGATCGGGGCTGATCAAGAGCTGACCTTAGGCTGAGCCGAAGCTGAGCCGGGCACGACAAGGCCCCAAAAGAGGCCGCACGTGGCAAGGCACGCGTCGGGTTAAGTTTCGTGTCATAATACCACGCCATT
The DNA here is from genome assembly GCA_014183095.1 of Harringtonia aguacate. Classification (NCBI taxonomy): domain Eukaryota; kingdom Fungi; phylum Ascomycota; class Sordariomycetes; order Ophiostomatales; family Ophiostomataceae; genus Harringtonia; species Harringtonia aguacate. The sequence goes on from JACCPH010000236.1 coordinate 8,988, forward strand.
GGTTGTTTCCCGAAACAAAGTAGAAACCAAGTCCGGAAAAGCAAGCGACGCAATAACCGAAGAGCATAAGAAGGGCGTGGCCATCGGCGATGGCACCTCTGATCTTTGGTGGTGCTGTCGGTATACAGCCTCAGGGACTGGCCTGGCAGGAGAGGGAGAGGCACGTGCCTGAGTCCGTGACCGGCTGGAGCCCCACAAAGACTCCCCGTACAAATACGTTTCATCCCCTTCTACCCCCTATTCAGACTGAGAAAAAAAAGAACAAGAAGCATCACCAACAGACCATTGTACCACCGCAGGGCACTCACTTGCGGACGTACAGGGCCACGGTGACTTCGATTGTGACACTACAACGATCGTTGAATAACTAACTAGCCGGCGTTCCGACAATCCTATAATTAATTTCAGAGTCGAGGCGTCGATTGATGTTAGCGGGACTTGTATTGGAGCACCATGATGTGAGAAAGTATTGTAAAGGTTAGTAAGAAATTCAGATCGAAGCCGCAGGCTTAGAGGAGCTTTAACAGATTCTCCATCACTACTGAGAAATATAAAACAACTTGTAGACGATAGTTTGGACATTTTAAACGTGAGCAGAACTTGGAAGTGGTAAAAGATAAAGAAAAGAGCGTCAATAAGCATGCTATATATATGCTGCAATCGAGGCTCGTAACTAGTCTCCATCTTCTTCCGAAAACTAGTCAATATGTAGGCCCTAGTTTGGTCTCTATACTCCTGGATCTAGTTCAGTCGTGACTAGCTGCATCTAGGATTAAGCCAAAGGGCCCCGAATCTGGCGCTGGATTTCTATGAGAAATGGGAGGCAGAGAGAAGCATGGAGGAAAGGACATCGGCTCAGGCAACGTTGTTTTGTCTTCCACTGGGTTCAGGTACTTGAAACGGAGAGCCCGGTACAATGTGCATACAGAGCAGCGGCCAAGGAAGGAAACATGTGCTGTCACACAAGAAGGAGGTCGGCCGGCCCATATTGGAGACACAATGCATCGGAGTGCTGCGGCAGGTGTGCTTTTTCTGGGAACGGCGTTACTTCACGGCGCATCATTGCGTCGTATTCAACGCTTTAATAGCGTTGTTGATGTAGCATCTGGGATGGAAAATTGGAAGCCATGTAGCGGCCCTCTGCCATGGGTGTTTCTGGATTCACGGAGGGAGTGTTTGATGCAAGGAAGTAGAGTTCGTCTTTGCAGCTGCTATTGTTTAATCTCGGAAGAGATGTCTAAAGGCCAGTCACTGGGCCTTAAAAATATTAATGATGTGTGGGAGGGGGGGAGTCATAAAGGTATCTAGATTGATCAGCCACAGTTTTCGGCATTTAACGTGATTAGCTCGCCGCGAGGTAACCCTAACCTAACATAACGATCAGAATCCGGTCATTGGAAATTTCCTATTTCATCTACACTCCTGTGCATGCCTGTTCTGCACTGTGCTGCACCTGTGCAGGCCTGTGCAGGCCTGTGCGGGCCTGTGCTGACAGTGCTGTGGCCTG
>JACCPH010000237.1:0-10480 GCA_014183095.1 Harringtonia aguacate
AAGGCAGGCGAGGCCGGGGGGGCCCCTCACTAAGGCTGCATCGCACTAGGTAGCATCGCGTGTTTGAAAAGTTGCCAGTGTCGGTATACAGCCTCAGGGACTGGCCTGGCAGGAGAGGGAGAGGCACGTGCCTGAGTCCGTGACCGGCTGGAGCCCCACAAAGACTCCCTGTACAAATACGTTTCATCCCTTTCTACCCCCTATTCAGACTGAGAAAAAAGAACAAGAAGCATCACCAACAGACCATTGTACCACCGCAGGGCACTCACTTGCGGACGTACAGGGCCACGGTGACTTCGATTGTGACACTACAACGATCGTTGAATAACTAACTAGCCGGCGTTCCGACAGTATCAAATAACTGTCCTTCGTATCCCAAAAAATTCGTCATCGATGATTCCATCAGATTCTCGATCCCACTGAAATCGGCTACAAGCGTGCTGTCTAGCAGATGCGGTCCAACAACAGTGTCCAAGCCTCCCGTGTTTTCTGCGCTCTGGGTGACCTGGACAGTCATGTTCTTTGTGGTGTTTTCCGTTGTCCCTAACTGCCGCAGGTACCACGCCTCGATCGTCCAAGCTCGCCGCAGCAGTTGCACAAACGTCCCATCTTCTTGCTGTCCGACCATGGCCTCAAGACGCAACACCACCTGCTGGAGATTGTGCCGGATATCAAGGAAGCGCACAAGGTGCTGCATGGCGGGCCACAGCTTTGGGTCGCGTGCGACGACATCTAGACGTACCGCGAGTGAGGTGCCGAAGCTGAGCAAAATCCAGCCCAGATTAGTCATGGCAAACTCGTCGCCAGAGGGGGTCATAATAAGCAAGGTGTGGATCAGCGCCTTGGCCGCCGAGATGCCGTCCGTGAGGCTTTGGACAAGCGTTGGGTCTGATAAGGGAGGCGAGCAGGACTGGCTGATATGCATAGAAAAAGGTAAACCAGGAAGGAGGAGTTGGCCGACAAGAAGCTCAATGGCGTGAATCTGCAGAACCAATGGGGCTGCACAGTCAGTATTCTCCTTTCCTTTCCCTCCCTGTATCCCGCCACTCACGACAGTTACTAAGAGGAAATCTCAGGGACGATTTGAAGTCATCCAGCCTCTTGTGGACATCCGTCGTCCGGCGACGGACTTCATCCAGTGATACTGCACTAGTCGAACTGTGCACCATGTCGTCAACCTCCTCAGCTAACAGCTGCAGACGGACAATGTGTGGCAGGTAAGCATCTGTAGGATGCAGGGCAGCCGCAGCCAGACGGCGGCTGCTAGCCTGGATAAAGTCGCTGTAGGGGAAATGTCGCATCTTTTGCAGAAAGACTGACGATGCGGACGTAAGGTAGTATGTTCCAATGAGAGCTCGCATCTCGTCGGGTCCCCACCACTTCTTGTTCTCCTCATCCTCATCCTCGCTCCCCATGACGGTTGATACCTTTTCTACGTTCCACAAGCTCGGGTTCCTGGGTCGGTCCAGACGCAGATCAGCCACGATGCTCGTAGCGAGGTGCAGGTACTGCGAAAACCTCCGTGGTCGCGGCTGGTAGTGAGCCCTGAAAGTTGTCAGCGTGCTGTGGACGATCCATTTACCGTAGACGATATACCGGCCTACCATGCCAGACACACGAGCAGCCCCTGCAGGAGTTCCAGAGACGAAAACTGGCCCTCTGCGAGCGCGCCGACCACCGCGCGATTCAGCATTCGACCCAGGGCCTTCTGTGTCACGGCGTCGTTGGCGCTGGCTGCCGCCAATATGGCTAAGCACAGAACTGGTCGATCTCGACGCAACATCGAGGCGGTTGCCGTTGCAGGCAGTACAACAAACGGGGATTGTGCCATCATTTTGGCGATGTACACGTCCAAGAGCGTCTCGGATTTCTCAGACGATAGCAAGCCCGTGGCCACAGGGTCAAGGGAAGTCTCATAGTCGACGGATATGGATGAGGGGAGGGGCATCTGATTTAGGGCATCATCGGCCCCCGGACTTGGTGTTGTGGATGGCATACGGCCTATCGTATTCGTGCCAAGCCTCTCGCGCGTCCGCGATCCTGGCACCACACGTCGGCGTGCTGGTGAAAAGACGCATTCCTTCCCCAGCCGCAGGCAGCGGTCACAGGAGCCTGACGGATGAGACCGGTCGCAGCGAATCTTGGCGTGGAAGCATGTCCGGCAGGTTTTGAGTAGATTTGGCGATGCTAATGATACCGACAACGAGGGCGAGATTGTACGCTGCCCTTCCATTCTGAATTGTCGGCGACGTCGGCATAAAAATGCATACAACCGCTGGGCTTATTGCTTTTTTAAAGCCGACCGAAAAAACGGAAGCTTGCGTCTCGTAAACGGCTGTGGCGCAGCCAGCGCAAGTTAGCGTCTGCGCACAGATGGCTGACATCAGTGTGTATGTAGCGCCTGTACCCAGCCCTTAAAAGCGACATAAGATTAGTAAGAGTGAAAGTGACAAGATTCGTCCAGTACAATATGGTATCTTACGAGTGTTATATAAATTTATAAACAATAAGCACTAGTAAGGCAAACATTGCCCAGACATTGATGTCTCTGGCAATCGACCAGTGTAGCTTTTAATGCCGGTTCGCGTTTGCAAGACAGAAAGGACGCAGCGGAAGCGGCAACCGGTGACGATGCGCCTCATTTCGTTATCGAAAGCTGTTCTAACGCTGTATGGCAGTAGATGACGAACCAGTGGGATCATGCCAATACCCTCGTCGACGCCAATTTTGCGACAGGCCTGGGCGTCTCATCAAGGCTCCTTTCCGCGTGCATCCTGTGCATCCTGTGCATCCTGTGGCGTTGATTTCGTTGTAGACACACTGTTGACGCACGGACCTGGAGCAAACAGCGGGAGCAGCACGCCCGCGCCAGATGGCATAAGGATGTCCAATTTGGCGCTGGAGTCGAGCAGCGTACACACTACGGGCAGGCGGTTTTAGCGGGTGGCAAGGTGAAGTGGGGTGGTGGTGGTAGCTTCGCTTTCGCTATTTTTTTATAGCAGTTCGCTCATAAACTACCTCGGGTCGTACGCCAGGATGCCATCGCTACCATCGGAAAGGAGAAACGCGTGAACCTGATTGTAGCCTGCACCTGTCGCAGACTGATGGCTTCTACAGATGGTTGTCTTGTCCCCAAATGGCCAGGCCGCACTCGGCCTTGTTGTTATTACAAGAAACGCAGTCAACAGCCGACGGCCCAGTAGTCCATGGTTAACATGATTGGAGCATCATCCAATGGCACACGGCTGCTTTGCGCTGCATTTTCCGGCAATTACAGGGCTACCACAGTGTCCAACAGCACCGGGTTGGCAAAAGAAAGAGACACCCGCAAAGGCAGTATCGAGGGCTGTGGACTTGAAATAGCTCGCAGAACACGAAGTCCACGAAACGAAAAAGATAAATTAACCCTCTACCCCAAAGCAAGTGATCCCAAGGAAGTAAAGGCATGGACAGAGTGTGTGTGTTCAACAGCGAAATCAAGCAGACGCCGCAGACAGCCAGGGGAGAGTGGAGTTCCGGAGCTAACCGCTTACACGAAAGAAGAAGTTGAAGGAAGCCGAGGTGACCCGGCAGAAGTTGACGTGCTGTCCTCTACAGCACCCGCAACGTCTGCCGTACCAGGCTCCCACCTTCGGAAACGGTTGGCTGTCTGGGAGAAGACTTTTAAGCGATGGCTAAATATGGCAGTTGACTGCCGCCCGAGTCCATTTGAACAAATCAGTCTAGCGAACTACTGTTTCCGACTCTGTCACTGACCATACACTCAAGTAATGAGAGGCGTTCCGCCGAATCTGGCATCGGACTCTCTCTGCACAGATGTCAGAGAGCGAGATCTGTGAATGATTTTACTTTACGAGTACTCGTACTCTTTCGCCGAGACGAGGTTAGCTCAGAAAACGGTTCGTTACTGTTACAACAAGTACCTTAAAACATTTAGGTATTATTACGACACTATTGTCGTCAGATCATACATATCTGTTAATTGCTTAGGGTTATGTGTACTGGACTGAGTTAGAGAATGTGGGCGATGCTAAAGACCCTGAGAAATAGTGACATTTGTCAAGGAAAAGCGGAGTCTGGCCACTTCACTCCTTCCCAACTTCTAATCAAACAGTTCGAGCAGTTGTGTAATATTGTTAACTGGTGACGGCGGGCTATGCCTAAACCCCTGGAAATAAGGTTAATGGGGGGCGCCCCAGTCCATTACAGGCGCCCGCTCCCCCGCAGATTAGTTGTAAACATCCGATTGATGTCAAAAGCACACCTAACAGAGACCGTGAAGGAAAATATTGTAAATAGACCAAATTGCGACATTCAACAGTCGAATACATACCCATCGGCATATAGCACCCTAACCTAACTCTTGGCAAAGTCTGCTCGACTGGTTGCCAGATCGCCAGGTCTCTCTACGCCTCCGCAGTACTGTCAGCCCAACCATTCTAGCACAGTCCCGCTCCCCCCCCCCCTTCAACAGATCGACCGCAGATGGCAACGCTTGTGAGCCCGTGAGCCTCAGCAGTAATACTTCATTGTCCTTCGTTTCTTTCTCCATGGTCGGCTCGCTCACTCGTTCGAGCCGCTCATCCTCACACACGATCGTTTGATCACACTCTACGGGACTTGTCGACAGCATCAGATATGACCACCATTAACAAAGCTACCTTAGATGGAGGCTGCTGTATGTAGTCGTATGCCCCCAATTCGGTTACGCCAGCCGTCTTCTGCTTACCTAGTAGTGCTTACCTTATCAGCGACCCCCTGATCATGTATGACAAGTCGTTCACATCACGTAATTTGATCTTCAAGGTCTGCATGACTGCGATCCGGGTTATTTGGAATTGTACCTGGCTAATGCACAGCATCACCATCCTCATGGACAACACAAAAGCAGCAGTTACAAGTACTGGTTCTTGGCGAAGATGGAGGGTCTTCGCTACCATTCCTCTTGATGTGCATAACCCTGACATGTAAACGGTGATAATTGCAGCTCGTGTAGGTTCAGTGCAGCTACGTTTTAACCATGTGTGCATTTTCGACGCTTTAAGTGTTCTTTTTTTTACTACTCCCGCTTCTCTCTCCGACTGAGTCATGGGTTGCGATTGCTTCCTCTTGGCATACTCTAATAATACAATCACTCAAGGTAACTCAAATCTATTCTAGTGTCCTCTGCTCAACCTCGACGCCAGTTGCACATATGCAGCCTGCGTGTTTGGGTTTTGGTCTGTGACAGGCAAACCGTAGAGGACGCAAGACGCACGTCTTTATACATGCTCCACGTGGTCATCCGTGTGTGATCTTTGCAATTCAGCCTTCTCGGCGCCGCGTTGCATCTCAATGTCCAGACCGACCTCCCTGCGCGCCTCTTCCAACATGATGGCGTCTTCGTGGCCAGTGCGGCTCTTAAACACACGATCCATGTCTTCCAGCGTAGCACCCTTGGTCTCGGGAAGCACAAACCAGACCCAGACTATACCGGCCGCCAGGAATACCGAGAAGAAGATGTAGGTGCCCCAGGCCCAGGACGCAAACATCGAAGGAACCATTAACGCAACGGCGAAATTGTTGACCTGTTGGTTAGCGGAGGAAGAGTGTCAGATGAAATCAAATAGGCATAGGAGAGAGGGTGGGAAACTGGACATGAACATACCCAATTGCTGCTCGCACCAAACGATGCTCCCTTGGCCCGGATAGACAGTGGGAAGATTTCAGACACCAACGTCCATGAGACAGGTCCCCACGTGGCGCCAAATGCTCCAATATATACCCAGATAAAAGCCACGGCCGTCCAGCCCGCATCGGCATGATGCTCCCAGTCGTGGCGGAATTTGGCGACAATGATGCCTGCGATTACCATGGATACAAACATGACCAGCGAGCCAACGAGAAGCATAGGCTTGCGGCCGACGCGGTCGATAATGACCATAGCGGGCAGCGTGCAGACGAAGAAGACGACGCCAGTGACACCAGTGGCCAATAGCGCCACAGTGCCAGAGGTAAGTCCAAGCATCTCAAACACGTTGCTAGCGTAGTAGATGATGGAGTCAATGCCAGACCACTGTTGGAAAAACATGACAAGCCAGGCTGTGGCCACGCGCTTAAAATTGTCCCACGTGCGCACAATCTGCCAGTACTGCGCTACCTCGCGCACCCATACGCTCTGGTGCTCCCGCTCGGCCAGTGCCGGGAAGGCCTTTGCGAATGAACGCTGCTCAAAGATGCTTTCAGCCTTGATCTCACGATACTCAACCTGGATGAGCTCGTTTTCGGCTGGGAGCTTGCGCAGATAGGCAAGCGTAGCAATGGCCTCATCGTCACGGCCCTGTTTCACAAGCCAACGAGGCGAAAATGGAAGCCACCAGATGCCGAGAGCAAGGCAGGCAGCAGGAACACCCTGAAGGATGGATGGGAGTCGCCAGGCGAGAGAAGACTGCGAATCGCCAGTGCCGCCGATGTAGTTGGATCCGTAGCCAATCCAGAAAGAAAGCATGATACCGAGAATGGTGGCGAACTGGTAGAACGATACCATAAAGCCACGAAGCTCAGGGGGCGACAGTTCAGCGTTGTATAGAGGTCTATGAAAAGTCAGAAGGTGAACAGGAGGCACAAAGAAAACAAGGAATAATGCTCTCGCTCAAAACGAATGCATCACTCACCCTACTCCGCTAAATGTCCCTACTCCAATCCCAGTAAAGAACCGTCCAGCATATAGCAACCGCGGGTTGTGGTAGCTGGCGCCGCAATACAGGTAGCTTCCCAGCACTACCCACAGACAGGCCGAGAACATGGTGTACTTTCGTGAGAACACCTCGCCCAGCACGCCAGCCGTCAGCGAGCCGAGGATGCCGCCAAGCTGCAGCACGGACGTCAGCCAGCCCTCGGCAGTTGACGAGTTGACGACAGTTGGGAAGCTGTTCATGAAGCGAGACATCACAAAGGTCTGGCTGAGAACGCCCTGTTGGTAGCCGTACTCGAAGCCACCGAAGCTGGAAACGGGAATTAGTAGTGTACCGGATAAGAAAGCGACCTGAGACACGCTTACGAGGCAAACAAGGCAATCACAATGACCTTGGGATTGTGGAGGACCTTCTGCCAGCGGTTCTTGAAGGCCTGTTCGGCTCGGGCCTGGGCCTGGGCCTCGTATTCCTCGTTGTCCATGATGGAGAGGACGACGTGAGTTGGCGATGATGCTGTGTAGAATTACAAAAACAGTGACAGAATAAAAGAAGTAAACCAAGATAGTAAAACAAGATGGCGAAAAGAGCAACCAGCTTGAAGAACTAAAATAGCTGGAAATCAGCTGCCGGGAAGAGTCAGCTGCCAGGAAGAAGGAAAGGACAATTCTCTTATAAGGAACTCGGACAGCAAGGGACCAAGCGTAAAAAAAACGGATTGTCACCAAGGCATCACATGATAATCCCAGGGGAAACCTGTCCCGCCGGTACCCCACATCCTTGTCGAATGTGTTCCCGGAAGCACGTTTCCAAGGGAGAATCACCGGCGGACAACGCATCGAGAGTAAGATATGGTTACGCGGAAAATGCAAACACATCTGCATGCTTCTTTGGGCGCCTAGTAATTCCCGTTATGGCGAACCGTTGGGGTGGTATCGGTGTGCATTCTTTAAAAAAAAGAAAACTCACTTGACTAAACACCGACATAATGTATCTTACGTAGCATAATAATACGAGAGCCAGGCAAACGCGTGTCGACAGTGCTGGAATTACATCGAATCACCCCACTATCTGGGGTCTGGGGAAGGCGACTCCCCGCAAAAACCACTGTAAGACCAGCTGACCTGACCTGCTGTGGACCAGCGCCCAGCGCTGCCCCAGCACTGATGTAATAATCGTAGGTGGCCTGTTCAGCCAGCAGTGCCCCGTGTCCCCGTGCCCCAGTCGCACAGGAGCGGTCCCCAGCAGGCCGCCCCACCTATTATGTACGAGCATGTAACCTCCGGCCTTGATTCGTGCCATTTCCCTCCTTTACTGCCGAGGAAACCTGGAAATTCCCCGGCTTTTGGCTTTTCTTTTCCCAATCTGGAGATGTGAACCGCTTTTCCCCCACTTCTCATCACGTTGTTCTCCTTGCCGTCGGGAATCGGAATCTGTCTTATGTACGAGCTACGTATTCCGTACATAGTCGTGTACCGTAGTTGTATCACTAGCATGCCATTACTGGGAGGAAGCAAGATCGTCTCCATTTTTGCGCTTGGCATGCGCGTTGTCCTGCCTTTTTGGGAGAATATGTTTCACGGCTTGTTCTTCGACCAAATGAGGCATCTATAAACACTCTCAGACAGCTGCACTCTCTCAAATGCTGCTGGGGCGACTCTGGCGGCGATTCTTTATTCACCCCTGCCACATTGCTCCAGAAGACATTTCTGGTAGACATCGGGCACAACCTGAGACTAGGCAGGTCAGTTTTGTGATCGTGCGTGAACAACTTCCGAAAACAGACATTGCCATAACTCTGATTATCCGTCACTCCAGTAAGCCTTGTTACCATCCATATTAGGTATGCTCTCCGTCTGAGATGTCATTTCCGGCTGATGCCGACTTCTCCTATTCCAACTGTCGTGCTGAGTCTCAGCACCCAGGTCATCAACCACCCCGGGCAGACCAACGAACTGAGCACGCTGTTCATATCCTCGCCGCCGTCGCCCTTTTTCTTCATCCTCAATCACGGTTCCCCGTCTTCCTCCCCATCATTCGATGGACTCTGCCGTCAAAGGAGCCGGAGGTGTCGTTCGAACCATCCGGTTGCGCTCTAGCTGCTGGTGGAAAGGGAGGGCTGTCATGCTTGTTCCGAACAAAGCACGTGTCTACTTCCTTGCTTCTGCACTTACGAACGCTGTCGCTGTGCTGGGAAGCCAGCTACGCCACACGGGCACGATGTGTCTATTCCAGCACAGGCTGCGTGCGGGATAACAAACGGCTCCAGCGCAGGTCATCTTCGACACAGTGGTAAGCCTGTGACAATGATCCGCGGAAACGCTGTAGGTGCAGCTATACTGGCACTAAGGTGTATTTTAGGGGGCTGATCAGACTAATAGGCAGTAAAACAGAAAACATCGGCCATCACTAAACTCCGTACCCTCGCGAGGACGACAAGTCATCCATGCACCATGATACGAACAAACCGGCCTGTTTCTCGTCGTCACAGATCATCGTGATAACGAGGACGAACTCGAAGCAACGGCCTACGTGCCATTAGGGAACCCACGACGGCCGGGCGCTGTGTTGATAACGCTAGCTCAACAGACCCAGAGCTGAGCCATCATAGTGGCATTGGACAGGTGGTGTCGACGACTGTCGGGGCCAGGTGAGAATGACATGCAGTCTATGCACGCCGCCATCGTTTCCAAACCCTTCGCTCTACGCGATACCCGGGAGGTGGACAGAGTCATTCCAATGGCTGTCCTACTTCCAGTTAACGATGCAGTTTACACGTCCACAGTCAACGTCACGTAGTGCAGGAAGTCGTCCATCCAATACACAGTCTGCTTTGACCGCCTGCCTACCCTATAGGCGTTGCTGGGGCACGGTGTCGATCCTTATATACCGATACCTACAGGCCTCGGAATGTCCCTTATAATATGCGCTTCATCCCGGTGCGTACGGGGATACGCCAAGACCAACGACTGCACGAAGTTTTCTGCGTTAATGCGCAACGCAATAGCTGGAACGGAAGGCGATAACTAAGCGCCTCAAAGTTGTCTACGAGGTTGATACTGATGGTAACAGATCTGTACTCTGGTGAGGTCTACGACTTACACCTCACAGACTGGTAACTACAGTGTCCAGTTTCTCATTTACGCCGTCACCTAGAATTACTGCTATTATAATTCATTTAAGGCAGATGAGGAGGACGGCGGTGGGGGCCGTATTTGGGAAACCCCGCCGGTGTACATGTCGGAAAGGGGCTGTTGTTGTCGGTATGTGCGAATACATAATTAAACACAAAGAGCGGGGCCGACAATCCCTTTTTGGTCAATCCGACAGGAACCAATAGGGTCACGGACATCGTTTCTGATTATATAACATTGAAGATTAGTAAGAAAAGGTGTCACGTGCAGGTCACATGCCCGCAAAATTTTGGGGGTGCATTAACGAAACTGAGGGACATCTAGGACTCTTCCCTGAAAAAATTTTCCACTTTCTGCACTGTTAGTGCTACGTTAGTGCGAAAAGTTTTCAGGCACCAATTCTCCCGCAAAACACCCTCTAGGGCCCATCGTGGCACTAACGGAGGGTGCAGAAGGACGGTCAAGGAGAGTCCCCTTCTGTTGCGGTTCGAGGGAACGGGTAAAAACCATCCGACATCTACCAGTTCTTGGGTGATGACAGGACACCCTCGCGCCTTGCCGGGTTCTGAGACGGTGAAATGGGAGTAACCGCGAGGACGCCGAACGAATGTCGAACGAACGGTCGGGGAGTAAAGGAAGTTGTTAAGAGCACGGAAACAGAGTCGTTAAGGCCAG
>JACCPH010000239.1:0-10341 GCA_014183095.1 Harringtonia aguacate
CATACGAAAAGTCACCCGTCAATAACAACGATCACAACGAGAGAACAGCGAAATCTGACAAGTCTATAGCCGCAGAAGTGTCCCAGCAAGGCAGTCCCTGTCTGATCAGGCGCGTGTCGCAGCGGCGACACGTTGAGCCTCTTTCCGAAGGAGCCCTCTGCCAAACAGTCGCTTTCAGGTTGAAGGTCCCCTTTTCACGAATGTCTCAGCCAATATCAGTCCTATGAACACAGCGATTACACTTTCGGTCTGATCAGGCAAAGCGCTACCTGATGGTATGCCTATGAGCGCGGAAGGGCGAGTGCCTCCGGAGTCTGCTGAGGGCACGAGGTTTTGGTTGTTTGGTTAGTTGTGAGCCGAGGCCTCCTGCTCCTCTTCAATAATTAGGTCTGTGGGCGACTTCACTTGAAGCCAGTGGCGCGACTTTTCAAACTGGTACGGCGGCAGAAGCAGCTGCGAGTATTCGAGTGCCTGGCTGCGGTGATGACACCAAAATGCAACGCGTAGGCCTTGTTTCCAAAGCTGGACGGTTGCATCTGACAGCCTGTCTATGCCCATGTTGGTATTAGTGATGGAGACTGACTGAAAGTGATATGCATCAGAGATTGTCTTTCTGTCCGGGTTCGGCTTCGTCATATGGGCAAGCGCGCGTGCGGCCATGGAAGTTATTGTAGAGTTGGAACCGGCCTCTAGAAAGACGGCGCGAGGATACTTCTCGGTGAGCCGCTTTATGGCATGGTGAAAAAAAACAGGTTCTCGCATATGAGAAGGGACAAAGGTCCAGTCGGGCCGGGAAGTTGCCGACGAACCGTGCTCGACAGCCCGTTCGATGGGAATGATGGAATTGCGAAAAGTAAATTCCTTTCCCAGGTCTCCCAGGCTATCGACTAGGTTTTCCACCATAGCTGAATGGAAGGCGTTGGTGACATCGAGGCGTTTTCTCTTGATGTTCTGGATACTTCTGCTGCTGTCATCGAGAATGACGTTCATCGCATCAATGGCCTGGGTTGATCCAGCAAGGGTGAAATCGCGAGGGCCATTATAACAGGCGATACCGGCCGAGCCGTCGGAAGCAAGATTGGTTTCCGCCAAGAGATCATGCACAAACACTTCATCTGCCTCGACGGCCATCATGGCACCGGGGTCCGACCCCCAATCATCCCGCACCAGCCTCGCCCGTCCAGCAACAAGCTTGATAGTATCTTTTAAGCTCAGCATATTAGACACGCACAGTGATGTGATTTCCCCAAAGCTGTGGCCCACGAATGACACGATCTTACTGGCGAGCCCGCAGTCCATCCAGCTCTTGGCGCTAGCGTACTGCATCGCAAAAAGCAAGATCTGGAGTTGAACCGTGTCCCGTATTGGCTCCCGAGAAAAGATATCAGGGAATATGCTATTCAGGCCGAGTGAGGTGATGGCGGCGTCGCACGCATCCAAGTGGCGTTTCAACACGGTTGCCCTGTCATCGCCATCGTACAGCGCACGGTCGAGCCCGACAAAGGTTGACGTTTGGCCTCCAAAGCACAGAATGACAGGTCTTTCAGTCGCCACGGGCGCAATACCGACATCGACGGCGGCCTTATCATTGCAAGTAGACGCGGTTTGCAAAAGCTTGGCTTGCAACTCGGTCAAAGAGCCGCAGCGGAAGATCAGTGCTTGTGGCAGGCCAGGGTTTGACTGTCGGCTCATGTGGAAGGATATATCGGCTAGTGTCACACTATGAGGGTTTGCGGCTGTTGCAGACCGCAGAAAGTCTGCTAGTGTAGCGCTGTATGCAGCAATGCTTCGTGCGTCTAGGCCGGCAATCCAAAAAGGCAGACGACATGGCGAGGAGGAGAGTACGGGTGGCGACTCAGACCGAAGAGCTCTGGCGGGCTTGTGCGCTGAGTAGCCAACTACCATGCAGGCGTTCGATCCACAGGCACCATAATTGTTGAGGAGAGCGAATTTCTGATCCTCTGGCCACGTCCGTAGTGATGTGCTCACCTCCATCATGTCGGATGGCTGCGCATTGATGCGGGGATTCATTCTCTTGAAGCCAGCTTGAGGAGGGATGAAGTTTCCCCGCATCATCATGAGAATCTTGACGAGAGCGATGACTCCGGACGCACCCTCTGTGTGACCAATGTGGCCCTTGACCGAGCCAATGGGCAAGACTGTATCACGCAAAGATCCCGCCAACGCGAGTCGCACGCTCTCGTACTCGGCGGGATCGCCAACGGGTGTGCCTGTCCCGTGTGCCTCCACTAAAGAGATATTTGCCGGATCCACATGAGCCTTCTGGACCACGTCCTTGAACAGCTGCGACAGCGAGGGCACGTTGGGAACAAAGAGCGGAGTCAGGTTCTGATTCTGATAGACAGCTGTGGCGTGGATGGTCCCGAGGACTATGTTTCCGTCGGCCACGGCATTGGACAGCGTCTTAAGGAAGACAAATGCGACTCCCTCGGCTCGGCAGTAACCGTCAGCGGCGGCATCGAATGGCTTGCACTGCCCCGTCGGGCTGAGAAAGCTGCCGGCGCTGAGGTTCTGCATCCACTGCATGTTGGTCATGACATTAGAACCGCCACAAAGTGCTGCAGTGGCCTCGCCCGACAGGAGATTCTGACAGGCGGTATGGATGGCAACAGTCGATGACGAGCACGCCGTATCAAAAGTCATGGATGGGCCAGTCCACCCAAAGTAATGGGACATTCTTCCAGCGATGAAGCTTCTCAGACCGCCAGTGGCTGTGAAGGCGCTTGGCGGGTGGCAGGCAATGTTTTGCTCATAGTCGACGCCGCAGGTGCCGATATAAACACCCACATGCTCTCTTCTCTCGCGTCTTCTCTTGCTTCCCGTTGCCAACTCGGAAAAATACCCGGATTGCTCCACTGCCTGGTATGCTGCCTGCATCGACAGCCGGCTCTGTGGGTCCATGGCCTGCGACTCACGCGGGCTGCGCTTGAAGAATTTGTGGTCAAAGGCATCCGAGTCTCGAACAAAGTTGCCGTAGTATTTCTTTTGGTGGTCGGCATCACCGTTCTCCCGGAAGATCATATCTTGCATCATCCGCTGGCGTGTGATGATCTCGTGCTGTGACGTCCCTGCCTTGAGCATTTCTGCGAATTCTTCAACGTTGTCGGCCCCCACAACTTTGACGGACATGCCCACAATAGCAATAACATCTTTTTCGCCGTCTCTTGTTTCCGGGGGTAAAAGTGATGCGCGCAGTTGGGTGCCGCCTTCTGACGCGACATCTTCTGCTTGCTTTAGCCTGTCTAGGTCGCATCTGACATTTTCTTGTTGCTGTTGAGGGCATGCAGGCACTGGTGTTGATATCTGGGAGGGTGGCATTGGTGTCTGAGATGGCGCACCTTTTCGCAGAGGAAGCCCAAGCTCCTCAAAGTGCACCTGTTTCAAATCAAAGCGGCGCATAATGGTAGGCGGCATACAACGATCGAGGCCAAAGGCCACGATCGATACGTTCTTTTGTTCTCCACGAGCTTGGAAACAATACCAGACCAGTCTAACTGATCCACGAGGATAGAGCGCAGTACCATGCCCGTCAAGTCGATTTCGTCCGTAGAAATAGGCTTTCCCTCTGCTCTATTGCTGTAGGTTGGCAGCGCTAGAAGGGCACCCGCCGGAAACTGTAACTCGGGCATGCCATGGCACATGTCGATCAGAGCGTCAGTGTGGCGTTTTTGCTCCGCATCTGGTGCGTGAAGGTGACCGCCAAACCCGAGTGGCATGGCCTTGATTCCGGCTGCTCGCAGCTGTCTCACCAGAGTCGGTGCCAGACGCTCAGACGTTGTCACCGTGGCCCGAGCCTCATCGAAGAGCACGGAGATATAGGCGTCAGGAAACAGAGTCGATACGATGCGTTCCAAATCCGCCCCGTGCCTGGCACTTCTCCATCCCGTGGCAAAAGAAACGGTGCTTCCTTTGCCAAGGCCCTTGTCCCACTCCTCGCGTGCGTGCACGAGAACTCCCATCATCATTCCAATGCGCAACGCCACCGCACCGTACTTTTCAAATTCTTGTCGATCATGAGAGCTGGCCACGGCCAGAGCACCGATCATACCGGCGCAAAATCCCAGTGTCTCTACCGTCCCACCCGCAGTGCTCTTCTGCATCTATTGTGCTAATTGTGACTGAAGGTCATCGGTGTCGGCGTCTTTGCTGTCTGGACTGTTCAATCGACATTCAAGGTAACGCCAGTACTGGTCAAGTTGTATAGCGACCACCAGTGGACCAACCACGATTCCAGACAAATCTGATTCCGGCGCTACTATGCCGTCGTGCGAAATTCCATATCGAAGCCATGAGTCGAAGTCGGCCAACAAACGAGCGCCGGGCATCGCGTTGGCCATAGCAGGGATTTTTTTAACCAAGGCTTCCCAGTACAGCGGCAGCCCTGCCACTGTGTCCAGGATCCAGTTGGCATTTGGTCCGTTCAAGATCTGCCGTACTGAGGCTTCCAGTGTTTTCTTGCTTTGTGCACCTATGTGCCCCCCAAACACAAATATGGTGGCCTGGGCCGCGTCCGGAGAAGTTGAGGTAGCGGAAGAGTTGGCCATGATAGTTCAACCTAGCTTCTTGTACAGCCAGCGTCTATTCGAGGTATGATTGACTGCCGAAATTTTGTTGTTGAACACAGATACACGGAGCAAAAATTCAGATAGTTTTAGAGGCGTGATCTGTCATTCAGACACCTCGTGAGACTCAAGTAAGATACATATACGATACAACGGGTTAGCTGGTATAACTACACCATCTCACTTTGTTACATGATATTCATGGGCGATCGGGCTACTGCATTGGGCAACATTTTTTGTTTGACGCTCCACCAAGAGGCAGGCAGCATCTCACGTAGAAGGGATTAGGAAGGCATTCGCTTTGTTGTGAAGTAGAAACTCCGTCTGCCGAACGGATGAATTTCTGGATAGAACCTTTCATGACTCTGGTCCGTGAGATGTAGTCCGAAAGTCCGAAAGCACAAGGGTGGGTATCTTTGAACCTGTCGGTACACCGCGGTTAGTTAGTTATCAACGATCGTTGTGATGTCACTGTTGAAGTCACCGTGGCCCTGTACGTCCGCAAGTGAGTGCCCTGCGGTGGTACAATGGTCTGTGGTGATGCTTCTTTTGTTGGTTGTCTAGTCTAGGTCTGAATAGGGGCAACAGAGGCCTCGCAACGTAGTTATTTCACAATCGTTTCAGACTGGTGGAGCCTTGCCGTGAGCCCTCGTGGGGTCTCACCGATCCCATGCTCTGGCACGTGCTCCTCCCTCTGCCCTGCCAGGCCGGTCCCTGAGGCTGTATACCGACAGAACCAATAACTTCTCTATCTGCATTCCTTCCGTGTCGAGGACAATTAAAACTCCGATTTGGAGTGAGTGTGTTGGCGGCAGCCACTAATGCACTAACGCGCTTTGTAAGATACATTGCGGTTAACTAATCTTGGCTGGCACTGGTGTCGGCTTCACTCGTCAGACACATCTACCAATCCGTAACTTTCACCTACTTTCTTGCAGGGGGTTTTCGTGACCTTTTAATTTGCACATTGACCTGAAACGAACTGATTCCTGGGAATCACAAACAAATCTTGACACGGCAAACAGCACATTCTATCCAGCGTCATGGTAAGCAGCAGCAGCAGCGGAGAGTCTTCTCTCGAGGTGGCTATTGTGGGTGGCGGTGTAATCGGGGTAATAGTCGCACTCGGCTTGCTTCATCGAGGTATCGACGTTGTCATTTATGAGCGGGCATCTAGTTGGCATGAGGTTGGAGCTGGTTTTGCATTTACAAGCGTGGCGCGCGAATGCATGCTGCGACTGAATCCCGAAATTCTCGCCGTGTTGGCTCGTGTAAGCGAGCGGACAGACTCCGAGTCGAGCACGAGCTACTGGAACGCCTATCATCCAAGAACCAAACAGGAGGCAGAGGACGAGTCGAAGGCGCTCCTATTTCAGATGTTAGACAACCGCCTCGCCTTTTGGGGTTGTGTGCGCGCGGATTTTCTTTTAGGAATGGCGGCTCTTTTACCAGAAGGGGTTGCCAGGTTTGGCAAGCAACTCGTGGGTTACGACGATATGAATGAGAACGACAAGGTGATCCTCCATTTTGCAGACGGAAGCATAGCTGAGACCCACGCCGTGATTGGATGCGACGGCATTCATTCGACCACCAGAAAAGTTCTACTTGGCGCCGATCACCCGGCGATCCATCCGAGCTACACGCATACTGTCGCATATCGCACCATGGTGCCCATCGATGCTGGCATAGCCGCACTCGGTGAGAGAAAAGCAATGAGCGGCTGTATGCACTGTGGCCCTAATGCAAACATGATGTCGTATCCGGTTTGTGAAAGCCTTATTCCCATGAATTGATTGAACCAAAACATTAAGAACCGCAAGTTTCTGACATTTATACATCTGGTAACTAGGTCTTGAACGGCACCCTCCTTAATGTTGCTATTTTTGCTTATGAGTCAGCGGAGTTTCCCGATCCAGGAGGATTGACGGCTCCTACCACACGAGACGAACTCAGGCAGGTCGTGGGTGGTTGGGGACCACATTTGATTGACATTGTGGCTCTGTTTCCGGAGAACATGGTCAAATGGGGCATCTTCGATATGGACCAGCAACCAGTACCGACGTATGCTCGCAGCCGCGTTTGCATAGCCGGCGATGCAGCACACGCTAGCAGTCCATTCCAGGGGATTGGTGCCTGCACGGGTGTCGAAGATGCCCTTGCCCTTTGTGAGGCCCTGGATTTGGTGCGGGCCCGCAACTACAATGGCACTCGGAGGATGATGGCCATCGTACAAGCGCTGCAAGCATATAGCAAGGAGAGAATAGAGCGCGGCCGGTGGGTGGTACATAGTTCTCGAGAGATGGGCCAGATGTATCAATGGCGATACGGTCCGACTGGTCGGGATGCCGAGAGATGCAAGCTGAAACTGGAACGAGCCTCCCAGAAAGTTTGGGGTTACGATGTTGAAGGAATGGTGACGAGAGTAAGATCAGAAGCAGCTTAAATTTTATTATGAATACTTTAGTGAAAGCTGTTACCACAGGCACGTCGATGATTGATTGGTACACTATTATGTCTCTCCTCCTGCCTTGCTGCAGCATGGCCTATTACTGAACGCCGGAAAAAGGTAGACGGAATAAAAATTATAGCACTAACCCTGCTCTGTTTCAGCCATGGGGAAATAATTTCCCTCTTCTTATCCCGACTGTTGTTGATGGTCATGGCTTCCCTATTCACAGGAACGAGGCCGATCATTGACCCAATACTAGATGTGAGACGTTGAATTGTTTACAGTTCATAATGCATCTCAATCTCTATTGAAGGCCACTGAGCAATGAATACGCTCAGTAAAGAGGTGCACCGTTCCCAAACACATAATCAGGATCCCACTTCGCTTTAAGTGCACGAAGTCTGGGCAGGTTAGCCGCAGAATACCACGAGGCCGGCCCTTCATCTCCGTAAGCATAGTTAAAATAGACATGAGGAGTTGCAAATCCACTGGTACGCTGCAGATTTGTGCGTTGTCCTCTCATGAACTCGTCGACTTGAGGTCGAATCGAACTACTGGTGTATTGGTTCTGTGTAAGCCTGCAGAAACGAAGCGTGATACAACCAATTAGTATAAGACAAATTATGATTCAATGGAATTAGAAATAGCTCACCACCAGATCTGAATGTCACGCCAAGGGAAAGCAGTTTCAGAAGCCGGTGTCTGAAGTGTGACCTTGTTGCTGAAGTACTGGAAGACAGATATGCCATCGAATGAAGGGGTTGTTCTGTAGAAGGCTGTCATATCTGCAAAGTGGGTCTCGTAACTTGTTACGTCAGTGCGGTTAAAGCCTAGCGTGTGTGCGCTGATGATGTTTCCTTCCTTGCACACCCCCGTCGTCTCGGACTGGTAATACAGGCTTGTCTGGGACAGATATTCCACCTTGGTTGCGAGCGGACCAACGGCGGCAAACCGATCGATATATGTTTGCGTCTCCGACACGGGACCAAAATACCACAGCTGCACAATTATTCTGGGCATGTCGGACACCCTGTCTTACTCTATGACGACCTGAAAAGACAGCTTGGCTGGCTGATTGCCGTCGAACGTCTCGAGCACCGTCCAGAGCGAGCGGTTAGACGGTGCCTCGTAGATAAACGTAACCGCCGTCACATTTCCGTTGTTCGTCTGTTCATGTATCCTGTAGGTGGCTTCGGTGACGATACCATAGTTGACACCTGCTCCTCGAATTGCCCAAAACAGATCCTTGTTTTCCTGTGATGAAGCCGTCATGACATCACCCTTCGATGTAACCATGCGGACGGATAGAAGCGTGTCGATTATCAACCCATACATGCCCGTCATCATGCCGATGCCGCCACCTATGGTCACTCCAAGAACGCCAGGGCAGATAGAGTTTCCGGTCTCTATATAGTGTCAGGATGTTTATGAAACATTCCAATTCCGTCCTGTGTAGACCCTCTCACAGATGTTTTAGGGATAGATTTGTTTCAACAGTACCACTTACGAATCTCTTTACCAGCATTATACATCGCTGTTTGGACATCCCACATTCGTACTCCAGCACCAAGTGTTACCAGATTGTTCACAGTGTCAACCGTAACAGTATTGAATGCGGCGAGATTGATGTTGATGCCAGTGAAATGGCCCTGGCCCAGTTTGGGACCATGGCCACCGTTTGTAGCAATAAACGGAATCTTGCTTGCCACCGAGATTTCAACCTGTCGTTTTTTTTAGTCCACCAAAGCATCCACGAGAACAACTGGAGATAAATAACATATACTCACCACTTTCTGGAGATCCTTCTCAGTTGCGGGTTTGATGGCACCGGACCACTGTGGGGCCTCCCATGCTGACCACCGCCGCCCAACAACAGCAGAAAAGTTGGCATCCGTGGAAGAGGCAATCTCGGTATCAGATGAAACCCAGGGGCGATAAAGGTCCTCGATAGTGGACACATTCGAGTTCTTACCATCAAAGCGGCCGTATCCTGCAAAGCCAGGAGCCACGCTGATCAGGGCCAATAGTTGAGTTAACATGATTATGCAATGGGGGATGGAGGCATACAACGTTCCGGACTGCATGAGAGTGAGAACTCGATCCCAACTTTGTTGTCCTTATATCAGTAAACATTCCAAAGTGAAGTCCGGAGTGTGTGGCCCCACTATGCAGCCTGCTATTAACTTCACCGCCCGAGGAAGTCTGACACGGGTCGTCGGTCCTAAGAAATGGGGCGGCATTTCTCGTCACCAATAAAACTCCGCCAGGCCACAACATTTCTCCATGAAGTACAGCAGTTCCTCGTTCTTGAAGTTTAGAAACGAAAAAAAAAAATTCGTCGTGGAAACTCACGAGTTCTTAGTGTCTGATACGCTCGTTTCCAGTACCTGGGAAGCCTTCTCTGATTGATGTAACGCACAGGCTTATCTAGGTTACGACAGTGGTGCCAAATAAAAACTTTGTCGGTATACAGCCTCAGGGACCGGCCTGGCAGGGCAGAGGGAGGAGCACGTGCCAGAGCATGGGATCGGTGAGACCCCCACGAGGGCTCATGGCAAGGCTCCACCAGTCTGAAACGATTGTGAAATAACTACGTTGCGAGGCCTCTGTTGCCCCTATTCAGACCTAGACTAGACAACCAACAAAAGAAGCATCACCACAGACCATTGTACCACCGCAGGGCACTCACTTGCGGACGTACAGGGCCACGGTGACTTCAACAGTGACATCACAACGATCGTTGATAACTAACTAACCGCGGTGTACCGACAAACTTCCATTTATACACGCTGCTGTGGATGGGGTCTGATACACAGACTGCTGCCAAATATCACTCTAGTAGAATCTAGACTATCATGATCGATGGATCGCCGTCTCCCCAAACGTGACTGGCCTTCCACGTCTTCAACTTCCAAAGGTCGTCCATTTTTGTAAGGGGTCAAGAGCGAGTATATTCAACTGACTAATGCCGTATCTAGTAAAAGGAACGCATTACAAAAGAAGAAGAAGAAAAAGAAGAGAACGCTGCATCGTGGGATGCGAAGAAAAGGGGGCACTGGCGTGCACGTGCCAAGCGCGCACGTGCATGTAATATGATTGGCCGAGTGCGGTCGAGGCTCTTCATGGGCACAGCCCGTTACATTACCCCCCCTTCAAGGTGCGGACCGTACGGGAGCGGGCAAAGTGGCTTCGTAACGGTCCCAGGCGGTCGTATGTTGGAGAGCGGTTAAGGGTTCCCAAGTAGGCTTAGCGTAGCCAGTCCATTTGACGAGGACTGAGAAGCCTCGGCCGCGTTTTATGCCGGAGGAC
>JACCPH010000240.1:0-10114 GCA_014183095.1 Harringtonia aguacate
CAAAAGAAATTCGTAACGTCGTATGCGTGGCACACAGACTCACGCCCCAAGCTTTCGCCCGGTTACCTTTAAGCGGCTTTTTCAACACGGTTCATTAACCGAGGCAGCATTCATGCTGGCTGACACTGATTTACCGCTCTCTTGGGGGTTACCCCTGCTACCAAGAATCTGATACCACTTTGTCTGATCAGACGGAGATCAAACTACAGGCAGCTAAACCTGGTCTCACTCCTCACGGTTCGGCTTTCCAGCAGCCTTGCTTACCGACTCCAAGACAGTCCTTGCCGTCCGGTCTTCGGGGCCATTCCTGTATTAGTTTTCATAAGACATCTATAACAATGTCATGGCGGTTGTTCATCCTCCCGTAATCAGCCTAGCTTCTTACTCAGTACGTTGCAGGCGTCTGAGGAGGGGTCCACTTGGCCCTGGCTTCACGTCGCGGTGCTTATATTCTCATCTCAAGGGATGTCAGTGCACTTGCTTCTGACTCCGCTCTCTTCCGGTAGCGCTCGCAAGGCTTTTTCAGGGTCTGGCGCGTTTGCACTCCTGTCTCTGCGATTCTGCTGATCTCCTTCTCAGTGCTTCTTCGTGTGTAGTTTTGCGTCGTTGTGCTTCGCTTCCGCAGTTCGTGCCGTGAGTTTGTTGCTTATTCGTAACTCAAGTAGGACTCCGAAGGCATTCAGAGCGCACAAGCCATACCCTGCACGATCTGAACGTTGCTTGGAGTCCCACTCTCATCACCAAATGAAGAGGAGCAGGAGGCCTCGGCTCACAACTAACCAAACAACCAAAACCTCGTGCCCTCAGCAGACTCCGGAGGCACTCGCCCTTCCGCGCTCAAAGGCATACCATCAGGTAGCGCTTTGCCTGATCAGACCGAAAATGTAATCGCTGTGTTCATAGGACTGATATTGGCTGAGATATTCGTGAAAAGGGGACCTTCAACCTGAAAGCGACTGTTTGGCAGAGGGCTCCTTCGGGAAGAGGCTCAACGTGTCGCCGCTGCGACACGCGCCTGATCAGACAGGGACTGCCTTGCTGGGACACTTCTGCGGCTATAGACTTGTCAGATTTCGCTGTTCTCTCGTTGTGATCGTTGTTATTGACGGGTGACTTTTCGTATGAAATCTTCGGTTCGATTCCTTCTTTTTCTTGAGGGTTGTTCTTTTTTCTCTTCCTTCTAGCTACTGGCACTTCCGACCCTTTTTAAAGGGGGCTGCTCAGCCCCACAACGATAGGCCAGGGCTGATCAGCCCTGGCACCACCTCTGTGGTGCTAAGCACCCCGTCCCTAACTCATACCTCCCCTCGAGCCTTCGTACGGCACCCTGCCGCACGAAGCTCGTACAAAAAAAAAATAAATAGGGGAAAAGAAACAAGACTACCAGTGCCCAGCACGGCGCGCGGCACGCTCTGCCCTAGGGTACACCTGTCCTTGGTACACCTCTTGCTGGGTGGGAGCCGGTGGCATCCGCTGCGCGTAGGTGCGGTCCTAACCTCCCCATCCTGCGGGTGCTTTTATGGGCGGCCGCCCCGGCAAGCAATGGTCGGCAAGGGGGCAAGGATATCCGTCAGGAGCCTGTTGATGCGGCCAGTGGACTGGCCGGGCCCCTAACAGGACGTCCGTGTTGTCGTAATTGGGCCCCGGTAGGACGGGACTCCCACCGGGACTCTGCGGTTCCTTCAGCAAGAGGTTCGCCAATCCCGTGGTTGGCGTGGCGGAGCCTTCGCTACAGTCCCCATAGACCGAGTACATAGAATGCCCAAGTGACGGGTCTCTATAGCCCAGCGACCCGTGTGCAGAAGAGGCCCGGCTGCTGCGCTGGGCGCACGTTCCTCCCTCGGAGACCTGCACAGGAGACCACGGCGAAAGGCCTCCGCTGCCCTTGCAGGTACCCTTGAAGGCATTCAGCCACCTCCATGTTGTGGTCTCGAACAAGCGCTTCTCGTGAGGTGTCATGCCAGTACAGAGTCTGGGTATCCCGGTCGAAAGTAGCTAAGATCCAGTGGTTCGGCGCGGATACTAGGTAAACCATGAATCGACGATCCCGGACTCTTCCACGCTCTTGGTTGATGGTTTGCGGCGTAAGTCTGCGGGCTATGTTGTTGTATGCTTGTTGTCCGGGCCAAACGTTCGGCGCCGGAGTCGACATATCGTCTAAGGCTTCAAGTGATGCGCGGGCAACGAGAATGTGATAGATGTGACCGCAGTTGTCTGATCAGGCGGGAAATGCAGGTTCTGAGGCCGTAGAGGCAAGGCAGAAAGGGCGGGTGTGCTTGAAGGTAAGGGAATTCGGAGAAAAGGGGGCGTTGTTAATGCAAAAGTTGTAAAGGGTTGCCCTCACGAAAGCCTCCTTCTTATATGCCTCACCGTTCACTGTAAGCTGTTGCCTGCTGCACTTGCCTTTTGTTCCTCGTGCGAACAGACCTCAATGCGCGAACAGACCTGCACTTCCTTTCGCCTTTGTGCTCCCTATACCTCCTTTCATCCACCGAAGTGCAGCTTGTTCACTTCTCACCACCATCCTCTCCTCGTATAAATACGGTCTCCCCTTTTTACCACTGTCCCGTTGTCACCTTCTCATCGTCTCTTCCATCTTCACACGCATCACTAATATTTTTCACCTCAGTCCTCCACTACTCTTTCTTTCCTCTCTCCGTCTTCCAATCACGTCTGATCAAACGAGGGTCGAGGGCGTCTTGTTGTCTGTCTGGCCCTAGGAGTCGCGGTTCCTGAGTTCTGAATTTGTACTTCGCTGGTTTCCTCTTGCCAAATGCCATCGTTGTCTTTTATGAATTTCTTGAGTCTGTGACCTGGAAATGTGCCGTCGAGAGCGGCGCCGTCTGCTTGCTTTAGGACGTAGGCCTTCTTGTCCGTGATCTCTTTAATGAAGAAGGGCCCTTGCCATCTATACGACAATTTCGTGGTGATCGACTTGTCGAGCTCTCTTCGGTTGTCCCATACGAGGACTAGGTCACCGACCAGAAGCCTTTGCTCCGTCGGCCGGGCTCTGTGTTGGTTCTTTTGGTCTCTCGTTAGGGCCAGCTTTTCACGAAAAGCTGTCACTTTCGTAGCGGCTCTCTCGCGGTCTTCTCGAGTCCTGGCGAGGAAGCGCATTCGGGCGGCGATAACGTCCTCCGTAGTCATGGATTGGTCCCAGTTGATTAGCCTCCACGTAGGAACTGACACTTCAAGCGGAAGGATAGGTTCATAGCCGTAGACCAAGTAAAACGGCGTTCGGCCATGCGAGGTTCGAACGGTGGTCCGATCAGCCATAACGGCGGCCGGTAGGAACTCCAGCCAACGTTCTGCTGTCCCTCTCGTAGATTTAGCAAGGGCGCCCGCCAAAGGAAAGTGACCGGCTTCGATGAGGCCGTTAGCAGGAGGATTGTACGCCGAGGTTGTAATGCGGATAATCCCAAGGTCGTTGCAGACTGAGATCAACTGGCCTTTATTTTCAGGTCCTCCATCAACAACAACCCACAACGGCGTGCCATGATTGTTGAACACTTTGTTTCTGAGGAACTTGACGATAAGCTTTGAATTGGGCCGTGTCAATGCTTCAGCCTCAAGGAAACCAGTAAGTTCGTCTCGAGCCTCCACCAGATAGCTTTTCCCTTGGCACAGCGGCATCCGCTGCATGTCGAGATGGATTTTCAAGAAGGGCCACGGCAGTGGCTTCGTGATTTGGGCAATTTCTTGGTAGCGTCGGGTGGCCCATTTGGCGCAGTCAGGGCATCGTTGAATCGCGTCTCGCACTTGAGCGAACATACCCTTCCACCAGTACATTTGCTTTAGTCTCCCGTAGGTGGCATCCCGTCCGCGGTGTCCGTTCTCTGTGTGCGCGGTACGGATCAGGTTTCGCCGTTGCTCTTCACCATCAATTACCCGGCGAGGTTGGTTAATGCCATGGTCCCCAGACACTTTCCACAGTATACCGTCGGTCAGCGAGAAATTGCCTGCCTTCATAGCGAAGCGAAACCGCATTTTTCTCGACGTCATCGCATCTGGGTACGTTTGATCAGACAGAAACCGAGCGATTTTCTTTGATTCGTCGCTCCAGTCGTCGTCAGAATTCAAAAAGTCGACATTCGAGTTGAAGGCCTCCTGAAGGTAGATTTGGGCATCAACGAAATCGTCTAACTCCGCTTCAACGTCTTTTTCGTCCCGATCAGACTGCGTAATAGGCTTCCGAGACAATGCATCGGCTACTGCATTGGCGGTTCCCTTGATGTGCTTGACTTCGAAGTCAAAAAGCTTTATCCAAGTAATCCAACGCGTAAGGAGCGCTCCTGGCAGGTCGAACATTGCTCCGTTCAGTTGATGCATAAGGATTTGGGCATCGGTCTCAAGGATAAAGTGCACTCCAAAAAGGTGCTGTCGTAAACGCTTCAGAGCAAAAAGCACGCCTCGTGCTTCGCGTTTCGTGGCATCATATTTCGCCTCCGCAGTGCTCCATATGCCACTTTCGAATCTGGCGGGGTGACGTTGGCCTGCAATACCCTGGGAGAGTACTGCGCCCCAGCCCTCAAGGCTAGCATCTGTGGTCAAGACGATGGCTCCGGTCTCTGGTCCGTACTTAAGGGTGACTAGGCATGGAGGCTGGACAAGGGCGTCCTTGAGTGCCTGAAAGGCCTGTTGATGCGCCTCCTCCCACGTCCATTTACTATCCTTTTTCAAAAGCGAGAACAGCGGCTTTGCGGTTCTTGCGAAGTCCTTGATCCAGATTCGGTAGAAGGTGACCAAGCCGATGAATTGGCGGACCTCCTTTACAGTCTGGCAAGCAGGCCATTCTTGGATCTTCGTCGTCTTCTCCTCGGCGGGGAGGCGACCATTCGTTCCGCAGACGTAGCCTACCAACGTTACCGCTGCTTGGAGCCATTGCGACTTTTCTGCAGATGCAGTGAGCTCTGCCAGCTCCAGATTAACCAAGACTTTGTCGATATTCTGAATGTGCTCCACGATATACCGTCTCATACCCGGAAGAATCTCTTCGTCATTGCGCGTGGAGTCAGATCCTCTAACCACAATATCGTCCAAAAAATGATCAGCAACGTCTGGTCGCAAGGTATAGAGAACCCTTCCCAGGATTCGACAGAACTGTGCCACCGAGTTGGTCCCTCCTTGTGGGAGTGTGCACATGCGTAGCAGTCCCAACGGCGTTGCAAACGTGGTGATGTTCCGGCTACTTGTGTCCAAGGGAATTTGGTCATAGCCTGAGAACAGGTCGATTAAGGAGGACACCTTGCACATGCCGTAGCTCTCCGAAAAGCTCTCGGCACCTGGCGGTATGTAGGCATCTCGTATCGTCACTTTGTTGAAATGTTGGGCGTTGTTGATCAAACGCAGCCCTCCATCTTTCTTCTGGACTAAGAACCAAGGGTTCCTGTACGCTGCATGACTCTCTTCAAGGACGCCGCGCTCAATACGTTCTCTCAAGAGCTGGACCACTTTCTCCGTTAATGGCTTTGGTATAGGGATCGTGCTGGCTCTCCACGCAGAGTGGTCGATTGTGTTGATTTTCTGCGGCGGCGCCACGTTTGGGTGGAGTCTCCCTGCGTCTGGAAATCCCCACGCGAGTGCCATCTCACGATTTCGAATGACATACTCGAAAAGCTTGATTTCTGCCGGCTTCAAGTCGCTTCCGCACTTATCAACCAGATTTCGCATCCGATCAGATGAAAGCCGCGTTCCGGGTGGGCTTTTTGAGAACCTTGGAGTTACCAGAGCGTCAAAAGTCTTGTCACTTGGTTGAAGGTTTTTCTTCGCTTCGCCCCACCGTTTCTCTCGCCAGTTGATGTCTCCTTCCGGTGTTGAGTGATCCGAGTGATCGTTGTCTACCGGCTGGACTTTCTTATTCTTCGTCTTGTACTGCGTCAAGCTTGCTAAAGCTTCTCGTCCGGATTCTCCCGCCACAAGGAAGTATTGGGGGTAACCGGCTGGGGACGGCTCTGCGATACCTGGATCAGGCGCCGATTGATACTCCTGGATCATTTGGAAAACCGTCGGCAGCACAAGAGGAGACACCTCACCAAGGCACTGGTCGTACGGCTCAAAATCTGCTTGGTTGGGTAAAACTTCAGCGACGTCTCGTAGACCCAAGGAGGCGCCGCTTAATAGTTTTTTGGGCGACGTAGGGAGGCGACGGTGACAATAACACGAGCATTACCAAGGACCATGTCACAGAAAATCATCTGCTTCTCATGTTCGTGGATGAATCGCGCTTTTACATCCCAAAGGAAGGGCATGCCCAAAAGCATAGGAGTTGAGGAGCGAGAGTCGTCTAAAACGAAGAGATGCACCTTTACAGGGCGTTCTCCGATCCACACAACTGCCCTACATTCTCCAACGAAGTTTTCTTCCGTCAAGTGCAGGCCTACTGATTTGGCAGTAGTAGGGCCTAGGACGAAGCCTGCCGAGTCTGCAAGGCTCTTGGCGATGGTGTTAATTTGACTGCCCGAGTCAAGGATAGAGATGACCGATGTCGTATTATCAGTCAAGTCTCCTAAGCGCACGCGCATTCGTGGCAGTTCCATGATGCGAGTAGCTGTCAACGTTACATCCATAGGCTCTGACGTGCTCAAAGAGAACGTAGGTATCGCCATGGCATCCTCCGGACTGGGAAGGTCTCCCTGGCCCAAATATTCATAACACACATCAGCAGGGTACTGAATGTTCAAAAGGTTGGCCGAGAAAGGCGCTTGAGCTTCCTCACGCCCGGTGCTCCCATTCACAAAGATGGTATCTTGCACTTTGTCGGCTGCGTTTTGAATTCCAGCAGTAAGCAACGTGCCGAAACGAGGGTTGAGATACAGCAGCTCGGTCAGCGTAGTTTTAACGATTGAATTGAGCACATCTCGAGTGATTTTCGCGATAACGCCCTCTTGCTGCGTGTCGAGTCGTCTGGATGGGGTTCCTTGTTCAGTTCTCGTCTGATCAGACGTAAACTGACCTCTGCCGGCACTCGTGCGGGTCGGTTGAGGCACAGAGGCGTCGTTTACTTCATCGTCTGCACGCGCTCTTTTTCGGGCCTGAAGGAGCTGCATCGCACGCAAGTACTCTTCTTCTTCCTCTTCTGGCGTCGGCCAAGCACTAGGGTCGCGCCAAAGGCGTTGGAGGTTGCTCTGGAGCTGCTCTGGGTTGGGGTACACCCTCTTTGGCGTGATTGGTCTGTGAGGCGCGTCTTCAATAGAGAGCCAGTGCAAGCTCGTAGGTACAGAGACTCCACGTTTCTGTAAGGCACACATCCCTTCATACCCAGGCAACAAAGTGTCCCGCGTGAGCTGCGACCACACCACGTTACGCACCTGCCCGAGGAGCATGAACTTCTTGAAGTATTCCATGGCAACTGGCTTGCCCGTCCCATTGCGACCAAAACAAAGTCGGCCAAGCTTATGGTCGTAATGCACGACTCCAGCGGCTTCATCTTCTTGGTAACTTGGGCATGATCGAAGAATATGGCCAGTGCTGCCGCAGTAGTAGCACGCCACAGGGCTAGAACTTCGACCCGTCGATGAGCCTCCTCGATATTGGGCGGCAAGCGAGATGAGCTGCTCGTCTTTGCGGTACCAATCAGGCTCCGTCTTATCAGGCGTGAAATCATAGTCGCTGGTTTGTAGATGTGTCGCTATACGTCCAGGCCTTGAAACAACGGTTGTTCCTTCGAATGGTTGCGACATCTTTTGCATTTGCAACATAAGTCGCTCCATTTGTCTCGTAAGGCTGTCGACTGAAGATTCAAGCGCCGTGGTGGCAGGTGACTCCGCTGCAGCAGTCGTCCCCTTCGTTGCCGCTGTAGAGACTCGATTCAAAGGCACGCCTCGTGTAAAGGAGACGCTATGGGAATTTTTCTTCTCCGAGTCGCCTACAATGCCGTAGTCGGTCTGATCAGCCCCGTCGTCTTCCTCTCCGTTCAAATCTTCCTCCTCTTTAAGCAACACATAGATTTTGGTCTTTATGTCTTTGAAGCTTATTCTGCTAAGCTCCGTGTCTCCAATCTGGTAGCGGTATCTGAACGCACGCCGCAAATCCGGTGGCAATTTCTTGAAATATTTGTTGGTGTAAGTGGTGTCGGTATCAACCGCAACGCTGTGGTTCCGCAGAAGTGTCTCTAGCTTAGCAGTCGCCTTCCGTACGGAGTCCGTGTCATTAGGTATGTCTAACGCAAACCAATTATCAACACGCTGCTGCGTGTTTTGCGTCTGAAGGGGGTCTTCTATCATAAAAGACATCCGCATCGCACTAGCAAACCCTTCCCATGGACGATGTCCTCCATCTTCCAAGGCCTGCGTAGCAATAGCCTCCACTTGGGCACGTATATGATGCTTGCAGTAGTATACAAAGCGGCCAACCATAGCTTCCTCCGTCAAGCCAGCTGCTTCAGCCGTAGACTTATAGTAACGCAGCTTAGTCGTGACTGACTTCCCATCAAAGCTTGGAGCACCTGGCGTACCAGGGCTCGGAAAGGAAATACGGGCTTGCATTTGCTGGAATATCTCGGCTAGATCAGCCGTGGAAATGTTGGTGGATTGACCTTGGTTGAGAGACATGCTGGAAAAAGAAGACGTTGTTTGGGAACTTTCTGAAAAGGGACGGTGATGTCTGACTGACTGGGTGTTTGATATAACTCTAACTGGCTGGGGGATAAGGGATAGTGAACTCGTTGACAATGGCATGCTTTCAGAGCTCCTTATGGCTTAAGGGGTACTAAGCAGAGGCCTCGTAAGAAGGGTGCATAGGAAGGGGCATATTTATGAGAAGCTGATGAACCCCCTACCACAACTACAAAAGAAATTCGTAACGTCGTATGCGTGGCACACAGACTCACGCCCCAAGCTTTCGCCCGGTTACCTTTAAGCGGCTTTTTCAACACGGTTCATTAACCGAGGCAGCATTCATGCTGGCTGACACTGATTTACCGCTCTCTTGGGGGTTACCCCTGCTACCAAGAATCTGATACCACTTTTGGTCTGATCAGACGGAGATCAAACTACAGGCAGCTAAACCTGGTCTCACTCCTCACGGTTCGGCTTTCCAGCAGCCTTGCTTACCGACTCCAAGACAGTCCTTGCCGTCCGGTCTTCGGGGCCATTCCTGTATTAGTTTTCATAAGACATATATAACAATGTCATGGCGGTTGTTCATCCTCCCGTAATCAGCCTAGCTTCTTACTCAGTACGTTGCAGGCGTCTGAGGAGGGGTCCACTTGGCCCTGGCTTCACGTCGCGGTGCTTATATTCTCATCTCAAGGGATGTCAGTGCACTTGCTTCTGACTCCGCTCTCTTCCGGTAGCGCTCGCAAGGCTTTTTCAGGGTCTGGCGCGTTTGCACTCCTGTCTCTGCGATTCTGCTGATCTCCTTCTCAGTGCTTCTTCGTGTGTAGTTTTGCGTCGTTGTGCTTCGCTTCCGCAGTTCGTGCCGTGAGTTTGTTGCTTATTCGTAACTCAAGTAGGACTCCGAAGGCATTCAGAGCGCACAAGCCATACCCTGCACGATCTGAACGTTGCTTGGAGTCCCACTCTCATCACCAAATGAAGAGGAGCAGGAGGCCTCGGCTCACAACTAACCAAACAACCAAAACCTCGTGCCCTCAGCAGACTCCGGAGGCACTCGCCCTTCCGCGCTCATAGGCATACCATCAGGTAGCGCTTTGCCTGATCAGACCGAAAGTGTAATCGCTGTGTTCATAGGACTGATATTGGCTGAGACATTCGTGAAAAGGGGGCCTTCAACCTGAAAGCGACTGTTTGGCAGAGGGCTCCTTCGGGAAGAGGCTCAACGTGTCGCCGCTGCGACACGCGCCTGATCAGACAGGGACTGCCTTGCTGGGACACTTCTGCGGCTATAGACTTGTCAGATTTCGCTGTTCTCTCGTTGTGATCGTTGTTATTGACGGGTGACTTTTCGTATGAAATCTTCGGTTCGATTCCTTCTTTTTCTTGAGGGTTGTTCTTTTTTCTCTTCCTTCTAGCTACTGGCACTTCCGACCCTTTTTAAAGGGGGCTGCTCAGCCCCACAACGATAGGCCAGGGCTGATCAGCCCTGGCACCACCTCTGTGGTGCTAAGCACCCCGTCCCTAACTCAGTACACAGAGTGTGACCTTCCAACGATTGG
>JACCPH010000025.1:0-72878 GCA_014183095.1 Harringtonia aguacate
CTAAGGCTGCATCGCACTAGGTAGCATCGCGTTTTTTGAAAAGTTGCCAGTGTCGGTATACAGCCTCAGGGACTGGCCTGGCAGGAGAGGGAGAGGCACGTGCCTGAGTCCGTGACCGGCTGGAGCCCCACAAAGACTCCCTGTACAAATACGTTTCATCCCTTTCTACCCCCTATTCAGACTGAGAAAAAAGAACAAGAAGCATCACCAACAGACCATTGTACCACCGCAGGGCACTCACTTGCGGACGTACAGGGCCACGGTGACTTCGATTGTGACACTACAACGATCGTTGAATAACTAACTAGCCGGCGTTCCGACAGATATATACAAAGATGGTTCAAGGTGGAATAACTGTTCTGTCTGGCAAGATTTGTGCAACAAATCCCCTCTCACGACAACATGTCTACAACAAACAGCAGCGAGGCTCCCGTCGTCTTTGTGGTAGGCGGGACAGGGGCGCAGGGCATTCCCGTTGTCCGCGGCCTCGTCCAGGACGGTGCCTACAAGGTGAGATTCCTGACACGGAATGCCGAGTCAGCACGTGCGAAGACGCTGCTCGCACTGGGCAACACAGAGGCGGTGGTCGGTACGTTTGCCAGCGAGGCCGATTTGCGCAAGGGCTTCCAGGGCGCGCAGTATGCCTTTGTCAACATTGACGGGTTTAACTGCGGCGAGAAGACGGAGATATTCTGGGCGATCCGCAGCTACGAGTTGGCGCTTGAGGCGGGCATCCGCTTCTTTGTGTACGGAAACCTGGACTTTGTCTACAAGAAGAGCGGCTACGACCCCAAGTTCCGCACAGGGCACTACGACGGCAAGGGCCGCGTGGCCGAGTTGATCTTGCAGCAGAGCCAGAGCCAGAGCCGGAGCCAGAGCCGGGGGGGCCCGGCCGGCACAGCCCGCATGGGCGTGGCCGTCTTCACGACGGGGCCATACATGCAGATGACCGTCGGCATGAGGACGCCCATGAGCCCGCGCGTGGAAGAGGGCGGCGTGGTTACCTGGCGCGTGCCGCTGGGCGAGGGGGCGGTGGCCCACGTCGACCTCGACGACTGCGAGTACTATGTGCGCTGGCTCTTTGACCACCAGGAGCGGGCCGACGGCATGGACCTCGAGGTGGCCATTGACCTCATCGGCTACGCCGACCTCGCACGCGCCTTTACCAAAGTCACCGGCCACCCGGCACGCTACGTCGACACCGACCTTGACACATACTGGGCGACCGGCCCCCTGGGCACGGGCGCACGCAGCGCTGGCTACAACGCCGACCCCGAAGACCCGGCCACCATGAGCGCCCGCGACAACTTTACCGGCTTCTGGAATATGTGGAAGGCGTCGGGCGGTAACACGGGGCTCATCCGCCGCGACTTTGCGCTGCTGGACGAGATCCACCCGAAGCGGATCCGCTCGGCCGAGGAGTGGTTCCGCCGCGAGGAGCAGCGCGGCCTCGCGAGCGGCCAGGGCTCGCTCTGGGACCGCGTGAACAATCTCAAGCCGGTGCTGAAGCTGGTCGAGGATGGCGGAAAGGGACGTCTGTAAAGGCTGGACATGATGGACAGATAAAGACGGGTGACAGAAAAGCAGGCACACAAATCCAGAAGCTGAGAATTAAAAGGGAGAAAACAGAAACAAAAGAGAAACTCTCGTGGGCCGTATGGTTCTTAATCCGCCTTGCCACTGTCGTCCTTCGGCTCTGCCGCTCTGGCAACTTGTCCGTGAGCCCACTTCAGAGCCATGGTGCTGCCCGCCATAAGAGCAGCTGCACCCACGGCCAAGGCCAGCTCTTGCCATACTGACAGCTTCATAAGCAGCGGGTACGGATACCTGTTGATGGGTTTGTTAGCACTATTTTTCTTTTTCTTTTCATACCGACAGACGAGGCAGTCTTGGACACACCATCCATTGTGCGAGCAGCACAATTCCACCCAGGCAAGGTATGTGAGGGTCAGTGCAGAATCGAACGCCAGGGCCTCACTGGCCGGGATAGTCCACGGCGGGCTCAGCAGCAGAAGATCCAGCACGAGCCAGGCTACCGGCATAGCATGGAAGCCCAGGTCAGGCAGGAGCGGCACCTCGTGGCCGGGCGGCACGACCAGCCGCTTGTCGACAGCACGCAGTCCCCAGTAGAAGACGGTGACGAGCACCTCGAGGGGCGTCGCCGCGACAGAGAGGCGACTCTTCCAGAACCGGAGCTGCCGGCTCGAAACAACGTCGGCCGCAAGGCCGAAGAAATACGTAGCCGTGGATAGCGTGAGCGCAATGATGGTGAGGAATTGGTAGGAGCCGCCAAAGCCGCGGTGCAGCGGGTTGCTGATGCGCGGGAGCCACGCGAACACGGCGCCAAAAGAGGCGAGGCCGACGGCGTGGATGGCGAGGGAAGAGCCGCGGCCGCAGCGCCGCAGATGCGCAGCCGAGACATCCTGTCGTGCGCTCGAGGCCATATTGTGTATGGTCAAGCTGTCGCCGTTGGATGTGATCAGAAAGGAGGCTTCAGCAGCAAGCAAGGTGACGTTGATACAACAGGCAGCCATTCGGAAATTCCAACTCTCTATGTCCGAATTCCGGTCATCTGCTCTGGCACAGGAATTCGGTCGACCAGCTTACATAACAGTCTAATGATTGGGTTGTCGGCTCGCAGCAGACACGGGTAGTTTCATTAGGCAGTACTCGTCTTGCAAGCCATAATATGCATGAACAAGCGAGGGTGAAGAGTATTAGCCAGCCTTACCATGCGCAGACCCGGCATCAGGGACTCGTCTCTCTCACTTCCGTCTCCACCTCTCCGTCCCTCTCCTCGGGCTGCTCCATCTCCCGCCGCAGCTGCTCTCGCGCAGCCATCAGCGCCTTTCCCAGTCGGTTCTCTCCCCAGTGCTGCCGGAACTGCATCGCATGCTCCTCCGTGTAGCCGATGCCCCACACGCGGTCCTGCGACGCCGCCTCCGCCAGCAGCCGGTCGCCCGTGGCCAGCAGCTTGTCCCGCAGCTTGGGGTTCTGCCCAAACTTGGCCACGTTGCCCGCCACCACGACGGCACTCTTGACCGGGTCCCACTGCGCGTCCGTGAAGCCCGCTGTCAGCCGGCCCAGCCGCTTCTGCTCCTTGGGGTTGCTCGTAGCCAGCACGCGCTGCTGCGTCGCCGCATCGCCAAAGCGCCCCGCTTTGCAGTACATCATAAACTGCTCTGCACAGCAGAACGTGATCACATTGTGCGGGTTGTTGCTGCTGCTGTCGCTGTCATCTTTGTCTTTGGACGGCGGACCAATAAGCTCGGTGATCTGAGCCTGGGAGACATGGAAGCTGGCCGGAAACCACTGGCAAAACTCGCCGTATCGGCCGTTTGGCATAAAAAATAACACAGGCTGGTCATTGTCGCTGTTGTCGTGCACCTGCAGTGGTCTGGCAGCCTGCTTTGCCTGTTCTTGCGGCTTGTGTTTCGCGGCGGCGGCAATGCCTTGCTTCTTTTTGTTGGGCTTTAGACCCATGGTAGCTGCACATTGAGAGATGAACGCCGAATTTTCTGCATTGGATGGACTTGAACGAATAACAAAATAAAATAAAAATAAAGCTAGGGATAGATTAGAAATAGGAAACAGTATTACAGTTCACCGTCACACAGTAAGTGTCACGTGATAGATCATACTCCCAAAACGTCACACATACCATAACAGAACAATAATCAGAACCTCATGAGAAGCATCCCTCACCTGTATGTTAGTCGTATCCCTCTACCCATGCCACCATCTCCATTTTTTTCATGGTAGCAAGCCGGGCCCATGAATCATGTGCTGGCGTATTCCTGCCGTATCTTGGCCTGGAACGGCCCGTACGCAGCTGCATCCGCGCCAATGCGTTCCATCAGCTCTCCAAACAAGGCAGCACGATATGAAGAGTGTCGTTCAAAAACTCTCTCGATGCTTCTGTCATCCCCACAGTTTCGTTTGTCCGCATTGCGGAAATCTTCGTACACGGGTTGCTGTGACAAAAGATACCGCACCACATCACGGAACCGTGTCTGGCTATCCTTCATCCCGAGCTCGACGAGTTTCCCACAGATATGCATCCAGCCCAAAATCAGTTCATCTTTCAGGGTGCCCTCCAAAAAACGAAATTCAACCGTCCGTGGATTTGTACGGGCGCGTTCGTCCTCTTCGCCAAAGGCGCTGAAATTAAAGCCGAGACGGCGATACTCTCGTTGGGTTCCGGACAGGAGGAGACCCAGTTCCACGGGTGACACTGTGCGCCAGATAGCCCGCACAGCTTCGTTTCGGTGGACAGGTCGACCAATGCCGCCCATGCACTGTTTCCAGTCTTCTTCGTTCTCGCGGGACCCGGTACCGGATCGAACGCGCAGCAGCATATCCTCCCCGGTTCGGACGCCGTCACTAGCAACAGGAAGTTTATCCAGAGCTCGAGCAAGCCGACTGTAGCGTCGTTGCTCGAAACCCCAAGTGTAGACGTTGGCGAAATTGGGCGACCTGGGATTGCGTACACTGCGGAGGATAGGCTCAGCTAGCCAAAAAATGGTTGCCAGCTTCTTGAGAGTTTGCAGGTTAAAAGCCATGCCGTCAATTCGGCCCACGTGGATGTGAACATCACACGTGCAATTTGTAATGGCTGCAAATGACTTGTTGACACGCAGGACGACATCCCTGACCCTTGTCGGAGTGTAGGGGTCGGTCCAGTCCAGTGTGGGAGAGCTCATCTCCACGGGTACAATGACGCCATTCGTAAGTCGAGCATCAGGACGAGGATCTTCCTTTCTGTGTTCGACAGAGTTGGCTTTCTTGATAATCCAGTGTGTCCGCCAAAAATCACGCTCCTGTCGGCCACTGTCGACAATATCGTAGCGGCTGATAGCACGCGTAAATAAAAGCGAGATGTTGCCTAGGCTTCCGTCCTGCTGCATGCGGCTATGCTCAATTGCACAAGCAATGGCCGCGTATGCTTGTCTCTGTGAAATATCGGTACTGGCCGTCTCTGCTTCCAGCATCCGGCCTCTGCGAATGTTGCTCTCGTTGAGGGGTAACCCAAGCACAAGAAATTTGAGTTCCAACCCCAAGGCAAGATCGTCAGCCGTGTCCTGTGGCGTGTAAGGGAGAGCACCAACGCCGACAACGTTGGCCGCAACCTTCACAGCACTAGGCATGGCTTCGATGGCTGGCGTTGTCGTGTATTTCTTCAATTTCAGTCTGTTTCCCGTGCTTTTGAGCACGCGTCCAGAAGTGGCACGACGACTGACTGACCAGTGAGAATAGGGTTTGAAGCCACTGACACTGTCAGTGCTATCAAGGAGGAGTCTCCTGTCTTGTGTTGTTCATATCAATAAACTTGTGTGTCTTTGAATATCCCGGCTAAACTGTCTTTCTCTTGAATCAATTGAGAGAACTCAGAGTGAACAGCAACAGGCACAAACTTAAGGGAGACGGAATACAGCGCACGACAGGGATGATGAGAAGGAGGCATACATCAAGATAGAAAAGGCAGGTAATTAGATAAGACTGGGGCAGTGAACAATGACAGCGATGCATGAGTCTGTTGAATTGTGGATGCTAAATGTTGTTGAAATGTCTGCGTCAAGGGAACAAGGAAGAGAGAAGGCGACGCTGCTATAGATAAACTTCTTGGGTGGCTCCAGTTGTTGGTGTGGGCAGCGGTGAAAGGCCGTAAAGGACGTCATCGGGATCCAAAAAAAAGAAAAATAATAAATCAATTTCCTTTTTCGTCTGGGCCTAACGTGAAACATTGCTGTGAGAAGGGCAGCTGATGAGAATTTCTGAGAGGGGGGAGCTAAGAAGGGATCAGACGAGCGCGAGGGAAGAAGGAGGGTGGTAGAACGGTTGGCAGCAGACCAAGGTGCGTCAGGCCAATGTTCATTCATTGAAGACAATTGGTGCACATCAAATGTACCGGTATTGGCAGGAAGGCATTCAGATTTTGTTCTCGACCAAGGTGAGGCGGGAAGGGGGGGGGGAAAGGGGGGCTAAAAGCAGAGGGCCAGTCTCTGAACAGGGCGGGCTGGGAATACCTCGTTGACTTGGAATGAGGATTGAGCCGTGTCCCCAATCTGAGTGCCGGCTGGTCGTCAAGCTGTGAGTTGCAGCGACGCTGCACGGCTGACTTCCAGCTGAGTCGAACTCAGTTCGGTGGTGTGCTTTTCAAGTTTCTTTTTCTGAGGCGGATTTGGACGCGCCCATATTAGCACCAATACTGGAGTACTGGGGCTGGTAAAGGCAGGCTAGCAAAGGTCAAGAATAGGTTTCCGGGAACATGATGGAGAGAAAGAGAGAACAACCCCTTTGATGGATCATTGACGCATAAAAGAAGCCGCCCCACGAGGTCGATCGCGCCAGAGGCTGTGTTGCGCATGTCGTAGTCATCTCGATGGGTCGTATGGAGAGGAAGGGTCCATCCACGGGGTTGTGTCGGTTAGTGCTGGCTCAGTACTCGTAGCTGTACAAAATAGCTGTCTCGAGACGGACTGTCTGGTTCAGCCCCCACGCCAAGTGCCCCGGGGCGACACGAGTTTGAATTGAGATCATTGTCATGGCCGACAAAGACGGTTCTCGTGTTGGCCAGCATGAGCAGTGAGCAGCAAGCCGAGAGTTGCCGAGAGTAACGCGTGCTATTGTCTGAGATAGGAGCCAAGTACTCATATGTCAGAGCGGCGGAAAGAGGACAGGCGGAGCAAAGGTCTGGAACTACGGCCCAGCAGCCCAACCGGCAGTACGTCATGCGGCATGGATGCATAGGGACGCACTGGGATGCAGTTGAATGTAACGGCCATCAGAGCGGCGATCAGCTGATTTACCGTTGTGTGATCGGGTTGCTATCTATTTCTGTCGATTTCTGCCGTTTTCCGCGACTTTCTTGGTTTCGTTTGTTTTTGTTTTTTTTTTTGTGTTTTTTTGTGTTTTTTTTTTTGTGTTTTTTTTTGCCTCTTTAGGCTTCCCGAAATTTGGAGGTCGGAAAAGCCGAGGACGAGAGCGAATGTGCTTGGACAAGCAAGCGGTGTGGCCCCATGGCGCCTTCCTGTTCCATGGTAGCGATCCCACTCGCATACAACCTAAAACATAAGCAGGGCGCCCAGCCAAAGCATCTTTCCCACCTCCATCCCAATTGACAGAATATGTTGTGCAACCCCGTCCGGTCTGTCATGCCAGCACGTACGCCGCCATTTGCACGCTCTGCCCGACACAAATCTTTGGAAAGCGGCGTGCCAGATTAACGATCTTCCGCAAGAGCCAAATACTAGCTCAAGGGTATCTCACCATGACTCACGTGAACACATCCTTGAGCCTCGAGTGCTTCCGACAGCCATCCTGGCCTTCTCTCCGTCCCTAATATTCGATTTTATCAGCCCCCTTCGGTCCTTGATATGTTGACACCCCCAGAACACTCCCTGGACGATGATACTTGGAACTAAAGTTGCTGCCTCAAACAGATTCCATGATAGGCGACCCCTAACCCTCTCGCTGACTCGACGTTGCGGAAAGCGGCAGCTTGCATAACGCTGACCCGTAGTTGTGGATGGGAAGTGCCCCGCAAGAATCGACTCCCCACGACGAACGCAAACACGAACGCGACCCCGATTCCAACTACAAACATGCTCGTGTCACCGTCGATCAAGCAGAGCCGGAACAACGCCACCTAAGCACGGCGACCCGGCTCTATCACCACAGACCCGGCTACCACCGCATTATGCCAGGCTAGGTCTTACTAGGCGATGTATGGAGACTGCGAAACTCTGGCCAGGGGTATTTTGGCGATAAAGCGTGGATGGGAAATCTTGTTTCCCGGCGCCGGTGACTGGACAGCGTAGAGACGACGGATGTTCCCAACGGGCCGGCCAGCCCACTACCGACGGAAAAGGCCGTCTGGACACAGATCCAACTCAAGTGGGGGTTGAGCACGAACTAGCTGGCATGGACTAGCAAGGACTAGCCAACATCACGGTGTGGGAATATTGCGCACGGGTCCCCGAATCTGGAACCGATTCAGGCAAACGTAGGTTGATTTGCTGTCTGTGCCTCACCCGCTGTTCCTCAAAGCAATTCTAAACCGACAGGCCAGGTTCTAGAACCAAACGCGGGTGGTAAGATCATGGCATCGATTGCTTAGCTTATGGTTCGATGGGACTCCCTGATCGGCATCTCCAGTTCAGTCTCCCTCAGTCTTGGGATGCCGGATCGACAAATGGAGTGGCGTCCGCGTAGAAGTATTTCAATGTAGACGTCCCCTGAGCAATGAACTTGAGGCTCTGCTTGAGATTTCAGTGTGCACATGGCTAGGAAACAAGAGCAAACTTGAACCCTGGAACGCATTTTTCAGCTACACATGCCTGGGTATGCTGTTTCAGACATGTTGATCTCTACAAAGTACTACTCTCACATGCAATTGAATATGATGTCCCAGAAATGTTCTGATCAGCTTGCCGACAGCAGTGTTATTTCAATTTACCAAGTTCAGGACCCAATTATCTGGCGGCTGCATTTCCGTGGGCAATTGGATGTGCCTGTTCCAGCCAAGGCAATTTGGCCATCTGAATATGCAGCTGCAGTCGCTAGCATAAGACAGTTAGTTCTAAAACAAGGCGTCTTGGGTCGACCAAGTTTCTCTCTGCCCCTACAGCTGCTGCGTAAATAGATAGATCAAAAAGTCAGACTGTATTTTTATTACACCTGCCGGTGACCTTGGAAGATGAGTGCCATGAACCTGAGGGGGGGTAGCAACAGATCATGGGGGAAAGGTAAC
Organism: Harringtonia aguacate; assembly: GCA_014183095.1. Classification (NCBI taxonomy): domain Eukaryota; kingdom Fungi; phylum Ascomycota; class Sordariomycetes; order Ophiostomatales; family Ophiostomataceae; genus Harringtonia; species Harringtonia aguacate. Next base: position 8,753 of record JACCPH010000025.1, read on the forward strand.
AGCCAAAGTCTGTGACGAAAAGACAAGCGGGAATGTCTTCTGTCTTATTCAGCTTTTTCAGAAGCTCTTCTTGACCCGGACTCTGCATTCGATTCTTCTCACTGAATGTAACCATTGCTGCCAGAGCAATTATTTTACGTATGAGAACAGAACCAACGCTTTTGTCCCAGCTCGATAAAGTATTATCCATCAGTTTTTATTTTCTTTCTCATTGGAGCCACTGTTTCTGTTAGATTTGCATAGTCAGGGTCATGGTTGTTGTCTCTCGGTGTGAAACACGATGAGAGAGGCATCTTCTCTCTTGTCTTTTCCAAGAGCAATCACGGTAGCAAGAGAAGCCTCGCTTTGTCGGCATCCTGCACCAAACAGCAGCTATGCATATGAGGCAGCACATACTGGCATTCCCACAGTGTGTGCTTTTTTTTCTCGAATTTCCAGAGAATCTGACTGCTTACGATGCAGGTGACACATAAATCTTGGGCGGCTCCTTCCTCGTGGTCCCAGTGGTCGCTCCCGGTGGCCACCGCGTGGTTTCCTTTTTCAGAGGCCCGTGTTCTTTCCACGAATGTGAAAATAAGGCATTTTCGCCAGGTACGACACACAAGGTAGTAAATTTTCCGCTTGAACTGATACCTGTGCATGTCCGGAAGGGCACCATAGTGCCAATCGGTGACATCCGCCAGGGGAGTGTCACCAGCTGGCCAAACAGCAACACTAACAGTGCAACCCAGAAACTGCAGCTGGCGCTAAAGGTGTTTCCAAGCTATGTCGTACCCCATGCAGCATTCGTTTCTTACCAGAGGAAGGAAACGAATAGTCTAACGCCCGGACTAGCCATCGTCATGCTAGCTACCGACGAGTACAGCCGGGTCATAACACTGGTGGCTGAAAATTTAGGAGTTCCAACCAAAGTGGTCATTTACTCCCAAGACAAATCCGCCCAACGTTAAGCTTGCACAGATGTTCGAGCGGCCGGCTATGGGCATTCTCAGCGTCCAGGGGCTTGAGTAGCAGCGGACGCCGAGGAAGCAACGAAGAAAGCAGACGTGCTTAACATGAAAATAAGAGTCCAAAGATGTATGCATATGGCAGTAATAAAATGTGCGGCTCCTTGTTCTGTGCTCGTCCTCCATGGTCAACGGTCTCAGTCCGGCTGGGATGTGTCGTTTGTGGAAGTGGGTGCCTTCAATGTAAGGGAGTTGCGATCAACTCATGGCTATTCTAGGAAAGCACAGACTGGCCACCCATGTTTCTTTCCTTTTGACGAGTGAGCTTCTCAAATATTAGCACATATCTCTGTCTGCCATCGTTGTTTCTCAACAGAGACCACAAGTGTATGAGGAAGCTATGGGTCTTGTTGCAATGGCTGTCTACCGGCAACTCCCATGTGGCTTCATGTGTATGATCTGTGATTAAATATTAACCATTTTGGCTCTGCCCATTCTGTCCTCTCCTTCTTGCTCTCCTTTACTTATTATCCCGCCCTTCAGCCCATCTCCAGAATCAACAAGTGCTTGCATTTGTTTTCATCATTTCAAATTCGTTCTTTTCGCTTTCCTTCCAGCGTCTTGCCGTTTATTTTCCCGAAATATTTTCAGAACCCGAACATTTTAAACCTATCACGATGCTGCGCAACATTTATCCTCTCCTGGCTCTCGGCGTATCTGCCACTTGGGCGTCACCTCTCGTTTCTCACGAAGCCCAGCCGTCAATCTCTTCATCCAACGGGTTCCAGCTTGTCGCAAACGTCAGCGATCCTAAACATGACCTAACTCCATCTGTACAAGACCTCGTGCTACAGGGCTACCAGACGAAACAGGGCTACAACGCTGTACTTCACAGCATCGACAGAGGGAACCCAGGCCGCATCTTCTACGTCAACGGCACAACACATCCGACCTTTCTCAGTGATGCCGGCCCCTTCCCCGAGCACCCGTACAGCATGAGTGTGCAACGCCCTAATGAATCCATGACCCCATTTTACCCAGGAGAGCACTTTGTCTCGTTGGTCGATGCGATCACCGACTCAGTCGAGGAGGTCTCCGATGTCATCTTCGACTTGGACGACGACGACGATGACGACGATATGGTCAGAGCTATCGGCGCTGGAAAGTTTGTGATCAATACCTTGGGAGATGGCACTTTTATGGCCTGCAACCGCTCGGTCCCCTTTCAAAACCGCTACATGATCTCGGTGGAATACGCCTACTTCAACGCCCATGCTGGCGGCCACGGTCTCAACAGCAACAAAAACAGCGACTCCTCGGGGCCTGGGTCCGTCGTTGATCCGAATTTGAGCCAATTTATACCCAAGCAGTGTGCACCAATCAACCTCGTGCCGCTGTGCGCTGACCTGCCACAGACGTCGCCGGGCAGCTCGGCCAGTCACAAGTTCGCCCAGACTGTGCCCTGCTACAACAGTGTAGCAGCCTTGAAGCTGTGAGATGCGCGGGTCAGAAGCATAGGAAGAATAGGTTCAAAGACCTAAGGCGGGTTGATGGGTGGTCGTGGCAAATTCACCCGCACGAGGTCAAGCCTGTCGTCATTCTCAACACGGCAAACGTGAAAAGAGTGACGCAATGACTGCTTGTATTTTTAGTTTCGTGAGCTAATAGCTTTGCACAAATACCCTAAACATGCAAGGAACATGCATCTATGATTAGTCATATGCCAACGGCGGTTATCTTGGATTGTTGGTGGGGCATATCGGCAAGCTCAGCCACCTCCCAGAGACCAATGTCAACAATGCGTTTCTGCTCCTCTTGTGAGTTGACCATTTTCCGCTTGGCTGACTCACATAAACATCTCTTCAGGCAGTCCCACTGACCCCCTTTTTTGTTCCAAGAGTGTGTGGGACTTGCATGGAACTGGGAAGTTGCCCCATTTTCACGAGGCTTGCATAGTAAAGCGCCGGATGCGGAACATTGGGTTTCACGTGATCTGCATGCATGGGTGGCGTATTTGTGCTGTGCCAACAATGTGGTGTTTGCTTACGTTCCCCAGCCTTCGTCTTCTTTCGGTTGGATGCGTCACTTCGAGAGTGCATTATCTCGGCGCCGCGCGCATCTCCCGCCTTTCGCCCCCGCCTCTGTTCTCTCCCCCTCTCTCAACTTCTCTTTCGTTTGCCTCATTTATCCACCTCCGTTGATTAGTCGCTTTCGCTTTGGTCGAGTGCTGCGGTGCAGTTGGCTGACTGATCTCTGGCCTATCGTCTTTCCTTTTTATTCTTCCTTCCCTTTCTTTTTCTTTCCTCTCCTTGACCTTCTTTTGTCTGTCTGTCTTTCTCTCTCTCTCTCTCTCTCTCTCTCTCTCTCTCTCATATTTGCCACCGGCTTCGGCCCTCGCCTCACTTCTCGCTGAACCAATCCGTTACGCTCGACGTCTTGTGACGCCGTTGTCTTTTCTTAGTTGTCCTATTTTTCTGCCACCTGACTTGGCAGCGACAACGACAGCGATTTCCAATAACCTCATAGAAACACGCGAATTTTCCGAGCCCTAAGAATTTTTAGACAACCATTCCTAGGCGCAACATCACACTTCCTTCCGTCCATCAAGTCTTGAATCGCTCGGGTTTCAGCAAGCTACACATCTTGTGCATAATATTAGTGGCGACCGCAGGCCTATGTTTCAGCAAGCCCAAGATACATCCGCCTCTACCCACCAGCCCGCGACGGCTCTCCCGGATAAGACCATGGAGGACTCAGACACCACCATCCTGGACAATCCTAACGAGGATATGTCCCTCCCGCTGTCCAGCGACGACACCGAAACCGATGACGACTTCCTGGGCTCGGGAGTCCCGGTTCGCATTCACACACCACCGCCACACATTGCCGCCCGCATCTACCGCTCGTCTGCCCAACCCCACCGAAAGGGCTCAGCTGCATCGTCCCGGCGCAACTCCATATCCTCTACACACTCACGATCGTCACACGACTATGGTCTCGCGTCTGCCGCGGGGCCGCAAAGCAAGCATGTCGCCCAGCACCTCCGACGTGCCTCCATCCTCGCTGCCCGCCAAGCCCGCCTCGCCAACCGCGCCGCACATGCCGAGGAAGTCCGCATGCGGGCTGCCATGGCCAAAGCTGCCGTCCGAGACACCACAGCCAGCGAAGAGCGCGCTCTGGCTGCGGCCCAGGCGCGCGAGAAGAACCTAGCAGAGATTGCCGCGAACTGTGCCGAGGAGGTAAAGAGGGCCAAGGCTGTGGCAGAGAGCATAAAGGAGAAACGCGAGCAGGAACATATGCGGCTGCGCCAGAACATCCAGAAGCGCATGACTGAGGCCGATCGCCGTCGCCAAGAACAGCTCCAGAGCAAGCGCAGCCAGACAAACCGTAAGCAGGTTGAGGTGATGCCAAAAGTGGCCGAGGTAAAGGAGAGATCCCTGTCACCAGAACTGTCACAAGAACCATCACCGGACCAGCCGGATTCCGACGCCGCCGACTCGGCACCAACGCCTGAGGAAGCCGCATTCAAGATCCTCCACTGGTGGCGCTCCGCCCACCGCAAGAAGGCCATTGCGGATTTCCAGCAGCTGGGTCTGTCTGTGGATGACGTGCGAAGCACGCCATTTGAGAGGGTGGTGGAGCTTCTTGGTCAGGACAGCGTCCTTCTGACAACTGGTAAAGTGCTCCGCCTGTGTGGCATACAGGAGGGAAAGGCCAGCTCCGTCAAGGATATTGTGGTCGTGAGGACCTTCTTGAGCGCGTTCTTGATTCTCGGCCACCCGACGCAGGTGCTCAGCAACAAGGACCACAAAGAGCAGGCGGTCGCCGGCAAGCAGGCGGCCGGCGGCTCTGCAGCCCAATCGCAGAGCCGTGCGGGCAGCAGCAGCAGCAGCAACAACAACAACAACACTGCCAGCAACAGCCACCAGCCAAAGGCAGAGGGGCACCAGGAACAGGTTCGAAAACTAGTCACCGCCCCAATGCCGAGGACCTCCACCCCCGTTCGCAAGATCGATCTTACTAATCCGCAAATGCAGGAGCTTGTGGGGAAGGCCAGAGACCTGCTGATCTGTTTCGAGACGATCCTGTCACGCTTGACCCCAGCCAACAACTACACACCGCCTTCCTCCCTGGCCAGCGAGCTGGTGGAGACCTATGACGCGTTTTCGGATGCCTTTGTGGCCTGGAAGGCGCGGGATGCGTCGGCCCTCGTGGAGGTGATGATCATGCAATTTGTGGAGCTGGACGCCATCTGGCACACCGTCAAGGACAGCACAGATGATGCCGTGTCGGATGCGTATCGCCAGAGCATCCAGCAGAACCAGCTGCTGCTGATGGTTCGCATCAAGCGACTGATGGGCGCGGTAGAAGGCAAGAAGAGGGTCTATGCCGCCGTGCGCAAAGCTCGAAGAGCGAGGGAAGAGGCCAGCCGCAAGGCCATGGCAGAAAGCATCGAGAGAAAGCCGCGGCAGGCCTATCATACGGTGGAAACGGCCATGGGGGACCTGGCGGCCGACGATGCTGCCGTCGCAGTGCAGGGGATGGATCAGGGGATGCCTCCGGCGATGGCCTCGCCGACTCGTCCTCGCGCCAAGCCGTCGTCAGCGGTCTCGTCTGCCGAACAAGCTGTCGGCGATGGTTCCTTGCCCGACAATATTCTGCACCGCGTCGAGTCGCCCAGCGGCGGGTGGCATCTTGAAAACGGCAGTCTGCTGCTTAACAAGCATCGCACAGCAAAGGGCGAAAAGTTCTCGACCCGTCCGCTACCCGACAACTGGGTCATCGTTCACGAGCTGGCCGTCAACGGCAAGTACATTGTGTCGATCGACCAGTACCGGAAGCACCAGGCCGACTGGATGAAATTGATCTTCGACCGCATGCGGAACACCATGAGCACGGACAACACAAGCGACCGCGAGGAGCACTTTTACTACCTCATCTGCGTTGCGGAGGTGATCCGCTCCAAGCTGCGCCGCCTGGCCATCCCCGGCAAGACCATGTACCAATTCATCAACGAGCTTCTGGACACGCAGGTGGCACAGCGCCAGTTCTCTCGCGGCACCTTCTCGTACGAGCGCTTCTTTGCGTCCATCGGCCAGCTGCTGCCGAAGCTCTGTGCCCCCGTCCGCGACGAGGAGGTCGCCGACCTGGTGCAAAACAAGCTCAGCCAAGGCGACTACGTCGACCGGCTCGAGGCACTGCACGCCTTCTGTGACGTATTGCTGGTCGATCACGTCAACTTTATGATCCACGTCGCCGCGCCACAGATGCTGCTGCACGCCACCGAGTACGAGACGTCGCGCTTCGCCCAGGTGGTCCGCCAGTCGGGGACCTGGTTTGCGACTGCCATGAGTGTGTGGGCTGCCGCCCGTGCCAAGGTGCTCGCCGAAGCCTCGAAGCGCGATCCAGAAGGCATCAACCACTCCAGAGGACGGCCGACGCCCGCGCATGTGTACGCGCAGCTCCAGGTGGACACCTTTATGCAGCTTAGTCCCATCCCCGAAGACAACATGCCCGAGATGCTCGTGCTGGACCACGGGCGCGCCGTGAAATGGGGCGCGATCACGCGGCGCGTGGTCACAGCGGGTGCGCTGCTGCTGCAGTGCAAGAACCTGCTGAAGCGCAATGTGCGCATGCCCTGGAAGCTGGAGGCCCACCGTGTTATGGCCGTGCTCGAGAAGGCCGAGTCCGACGTGTACGATGTCAGCATCTTCAGCCAAGACCCCAACCCAGACGAGGTGCGCGCTGCGCTCACCTCGAGCCCGGTTGTGGACGGCGTCATGGCAGCCCTCGAGTCGGGGCGGTCGATGCCGGCAGCCACACGGGCGCAGCTGCGTGTGCATGTGCAGCGCACGCTCGCGGCCAGCGCCGAGGCGGCCGTGGCCCGGACGGAGCCCACCATCGACACGCCCGGCACCGACGTCGTGCCTCAGGAGCCAGTCTTGCGGCTGCTCCTGCATCGCCTGCGCGGCCATGTCCTGTCGCGACTGACGGCAGCTTCGGCAAACGAGAAGGAGCGCCAGAGCATTGCGGCGGGCGAGCGGCTGACGGGCCTGGGCCTGGCCGAGTTTGTCGACACGATACGCGATATGATCGATGAGCTGGTACGCATCGGAACTGTCGACCGCGAGACGCACAGCACTTTCTGGGACCTCGTGGCGGCCAAGATTGAGGAATACGGCTCGGTTTCCAACGTGGCCATGACGACCATGGCGGTCGACGTGGCCAACGCAGCCAATGCAGCCGACGGAGGTGTCACGGCCAACGCGGGCAACACGTCCAACAACAACAACAACAACAACAACAACAACAACAACAACAACAACCAGGGTGAATAGATCACATGAGTTATGACAGGATATTGGAGTGTACGGGATTTTGTATCGAGTTTTAGGGTTGGCTTGGTTTTGTTTTCTGTTTATACATAAGATACATTCAGCTTCGGAAGCTGGGCGTCGGATTCTCGGGATAAGCAAAGGATACACATCTTCAGACTGATCCGAGACGGGCAGTGATTTTCTTTTTGATTTACCTTTTTCTCTCCTTTTTTTTGTCAGTCTTTTTGCAAGAGAGCGTCTGCTAGACAGCGAAGCAGCTTGGTAACATAACATGGGATATATGTATATGATTTCTATCCAGACCTGGTTTTGGTTTAGTATTCATCAATGTATTCATCATAAAACGACCGTATTAATGCTTGCCGAGTACAGTGCGGTATACAGTGTGTTCGATGCCCCGCAGGCATATTTGTATTAATATTTGTATTATTATTACCCTCGATCTACAGAAGAAAGTGCATAGTGGGCGGGCACGAACAAACCTGCAGACGACAGACCACAAAGTCAAATTGCGGCAATTGCAGAAGGGCACATGCAGTGGGCAGTCCGCACCTTCCTTCTTCCGGCAGCAGGGCACGCAGATCATGAGGTCGTTCTTCCCACGCCCCGGGGCGCATTTGTGTCGAATAGGCAGGAGCGGCAGTCGCCGCTGTCAGCTACCGTGGCTCAGTGGCCAACATGGCAAGAGCAACGTGAATGTGTGCGGTGGCAGTCACCACCAAGAAGGGAGCTTCCAGATACGGCACTTTGGCGCCCTGGTCGCCGAAACAGCCGGGGCGTATCCCTGCGGGGCAAAGCAGCTTAAAGTCCTATTGCCCCTCCACGCCGAAAGCTCTCCACTAAGGCTCCCAACCACGACACCTTGCCCCGGAGCTTCACTGGCTTCTCGCTGCTATTCTACTTCACGGACACGACAGCCTTCTGCTCGACGCATACTTTATCCGCGACCACTGCCCTCTTCCTTGCGAAACCACTCGGCCATAGCTTCTGTCTCATCTGCGGCACTAGCCTCTGCCTCCAACATGGCCTCCTCCGACCGCGAGATCCTGCCGGCCAACTTCAAGCCTAGCCACTACAACTTGACAATCACCGATCTCGACTTCAAAGAATGGGCGTTCAAGGGCACTGTAGAGATTGAGGGCACGCTGACCGAGCCCACGACCGAGATCGTGCTCAACGCCCTCGAGATCGACATCGCCACAGCCACGCTCGAGGCGACCGCCGGCAAGACGACGCACTCAGCCAAGGCAGCCAAGATCAGCTACGACGAGGCCAAGCAGCGGTCCACGCTGGTATTTGGCGAGTCCCTCCCTCCCGCCGGCCGTGCCACGTTGTCCATTGCCTTTTCCGGCAAGCTCAATCACGACCTCGCCGGCTTCTACCGCTCGCAGTACACGCCGCCTCCGGGAGCCGAGCCGGCAGCGCCGTCGACCCCGCGCGATGACGACTTCCACTACATGCTGAGCACGCAGTTCGAGTCGTGCGACGCGCGGCGGGCGTTCCCTTGCTTCGACGAGCCCAACCTCAAGGCCACGTTTGACTTTTCCATCGAGATCCCCGCCGACCTCGTCGCCCTCAGCAACATGCCGGTCAAGACGGAGACGCCTGTGGCGGACGGTGCCCGCAAGCTCATCGCCTTTGAGCGCACGCCCATCATGAGCACGTACCTGCTGGCGTGGGCTGTGGGCGACTTTGAGTACATTGAGGCTTTTACGGACCGGCACTACAACGGCAAGCCGATCCCCGTGCGCGTCTACACCACGCGCGGCCTCAAGGAGCGTGGCGAGTGGGCGCTGCAGCACGCGCCCAAGAACATTGACTTTTACAGCGAGAGCTTCGATATCGACTATCCGCTGCCCAAGTCCGACATCCTGGCCGTGGCCGAGTTCACCCACGGCGCCATGGAGAACTGGGGTCTGGTGACATACCGCACCACGGCCATCCTGTTTGACAAGGAGCTGTCAGACGGCCGCTACCGCAACCGCATCGCCTACATCGTCGCGCACGAGCTGGCGCACCAGTGGTTCGGCAACCTGGTCACCATGGACTGGTGGGACGAGCTGTGGCTCAACGAGGGCTTTGCCACGTGGGCGGGCTGGCTGGCGACCGAGGCGCTGCACCCGGAGTGGGACGTCTGGGCCCAGTTTGTCAACGAGGGCATGGAGAAGGCGCTGCGTCTGGACTCGCTGCGGTCGTCGCACCCGATCCAGGTGCCCGTGCGCGACGCCCTGGACGTCAACCAGGTCTTTGACGCCATCAGCTACCTCAAGGGCTGCTCCGTCATCCGTATGCTGGCCAACCATCTGGGCACAGAAACCTTCCTCAAGGGCGTCTCGGCCTACCTCAAGAAGCACAAGTACGGCAACGCCAAGACGACGGCGCTGTGGACGGCGCTGTCGGAGGCGTCGGGCCAGGACGTCAACACGCTGATGGGCCCATGGATCGAGAAGATGGGCTTCCCTGTGCTCTCCGTGGCGGAGAAGAAGGGCAGCGGCGAGGTCACTGTCAAGCAGTCGCGCTTCCTGTCGACGGGCGATGTCAAAGCAGACGACGACACGACGACGTGGTGGGTGCCGCTGGTGCTGACCGGACGCCAGAACTCTGCCAGCGGATCCATTGACAAGGTGGCCCTCACAAAGAAGGAGGATGTCATCACCGACGTGAACGACGACTTTTACACCATCAACTCGGGATCGACGGGCTTCTACCGGGTGAACTATCCGCCCGAGCGGCTGGCCAAGCTGAGCACGCAGCTGGGCCGCCTCAGTGCTGCTGACAAGATCTCGATTGCGGGGTCGACGGCCGAGCTGGCCTTTGCCGGCAGCACCACAACGCCGGCGCTGCTGTCCTTCCTCGAGGGCTTTGGCGGCGAGACGCACGTGCGTGTGCTCAGCCAGGCTCTCGATGCGCTTCACGTGGTTCAGAGCATCTTCAACTCCGACAAGGAGACTCTGGAGGGCCTGGAAGCCTTCACGCTGAAGCTGATCGAGAAGCCGCTGTCGCTGTTCAGCTGGGATATTCCTGCGGACGAGGACTTTGGTCAGGCCGAGCTGCGCAAGCGGCTGTTGGTGACGGCCATTCACAACGGCCATACAAAGTGAGTGGCTGCAAGGAGAGAGACTAGACAGGACAGCACGACTACGCATAGAAGAACTTCTGCTAACTCCCCTGGCAGGGTCATTGAGGAGGCAAACAAGCGCTTCAATGCGTACATTGCCGACCCCAAGAAGAACCCGGTTACCGGCGACCTGCGCGGCCCCGTCTTCTGGGCAGCGCTCAAGACGGACCCGGCGCGTTCCGTGCCTCTGCTGCTGAAGGAGTGGAAAACGACAACGGCGACAGATGGCAAGGAAGTGGTGGAATCGGTGCTGGGCTCGACGATGGACGCCGACATCATCGAGAAGACGCTGCTGCCGTTCCTGTTCGACACGGGCGCCGATGCAGTGCCCGTCGGTGACGCGCACTTTGTGGGCGGCGGGCTGGCCAACCACGACGTGGGCCGCTCGCTGCTGTGGGCATACATGCAGAAGAACTGGGACGGCAAAGTGACGGGCAAGTTGGCAGGCAACCCGGTCATCATCGACCGCTTCGTGGGCCTGGCGCTCAGCAAGTTCTCGGACTTGCAGTCACTGGCCGAGATCGAGACGTTCTTTACCGGCCGCAACACCGAGGCCTTCAACCGCACGCTGGAGACGGTCAAGGACACGATCCGCGGCCGCGCGGCGTACAAGACGCGCGACGCGACCAAGCTGCGGCAGTGGTTGGTGGACCACGGCTATGTGGTCTAGGTGTTGCGTTGTGTTTGTTGGCTGGTTGTCTGCCGGTCTAGCCGGAATCCACACTCCTCTTCTGCCTCTTTGTTTTTGATAATTTTACTGTTTTGGGGGTCGAGTCTGTAAAACCTATATACAAAAAAGTCGCGCTATCATTTGCAAGCACCGGGACCCGGACCTGGGCCAGGAAGAAACATGCCCGGCAGGTTGTGGTCGCCCCGATGTCCGGCGAACGTGTACCACGACACATGCACTCTGTTGTGCATGTTCAGAACTCGATAATTGTGGTCCGGATGCATACAGCATTCCAGACTTCCATGAGACGATGCCAGGATCTGGTCTCCTCTTTCGTTCTTCTCTCCAACCATTTCTTCTCCAAGACCCTGCGTATCCTGTCTGTTCATGGGCCGCTCCGCCTTCTCTTCCCCCCTCCCGTCGTAACATAAAACAACAACGCATGCAACCAAACAGCCAAAACCATAGTGGCCCCCCCGGTCCCATTTGTAGCTTTCCCTCGTCAGTTCCAACACGCCGGTCTTGTTTGCTTGGCACAGAGAAAAAGAAAAGAAAAGAAAAAAAAAAGCTGCAGCAGGAGAGGTAGCCCTGTACACGTTGGCCCTCTCAACTGAACTGCCTCTAATTTTTTGGAGTGTGTAGGAGGGGTAGGGGTAGGGGGGGCTCCTTGCTTGTTTGCGTGCGTTCTCTCTCCTTTCCCTGTCTTTGTTTTTTTGTCTCTTCTTTTTCTTTGCTTTTGTCTATCCCAGACGCCCCCGTTGGGTGTGAAACGTGAAACTTGCTGGAAAATTGGAAATAAGAAAAAAAAAGAAGAACAGAACACCGCCGCCCGATTTTGTTTCTCCTATTGGAACTTGCCCGTACTCCTCTAGCAATCATAACAAAGGGAGGAGAGCGCAAAAAGTCTCGCGTATAGACAGTCGTCGTTTCGTTTCGTTCGTGGCAGAGATGAAAGCCGTATACCGCAAAAAAAAGAGGAAGAAAGAAAGGAGAGATGAAGGACGGGATGACTGCGTGAAAGATGACTGCGTGAAAGAAAAAGAAAAAGTCTTATCTGTCGTGGGCAAGCTTTAAGCATACGTCGTGTGTCATCACAAGCTGCGCTGTTCTCGCATTGCATATCGCCCCCGAGTCGAGGTGTCGCCGGTGGCCGTGTCCTGCAAAAAGCAGCCCTACCGCTCCCAAAGGCAAAAGCAATCAATCCAATCCAAACTTTCCCGAGTCTGTGCAGGGACGTCGATCCAAAAGGGGGAAAAGGGGGAGAAACAAAGAAAAAGGAAAGAAAGAGACGGCCACTGCGGAATCGTCTCCTGCTCGGCGCCTCAAGTCGGGTTCAAGTCCAGGAGCTGGCTCGTAAAGATGCGGTTCAGGCTGCTGCGACTCTGGTGGCGCCTCCTGGGCTGGTGTAGGCAACGGAGCCGGTATCTGTAGAAATGGGACAATCGCCGCGTAAGTCTGGGGTCTTCTATCTTCTTCCACTCTCCTTCCACCACTGCCATTCTTCATTTTTTTCATTCTTTTTCTTTCTCTTTCATTTCATTGTCTGCATCTTAGGTACGGGGCACCATACGTTGAGGGTAGCGAAGAATCAGAAATGCTTCGCAGCTGCTGCTTAAGCTGGTCGGCCGGCGACTGGCTCGTGCCACCATCGGCGGGGCTCTCCGCGTCCAGCACGGGGCTCAGGGGTAGCGGTGAGTCCATGTACGAGGGGCTCATGTTCCCCAGCCCGACGAGGCTGCTGGTATCCAGAGGACTGCCGCCGGCCATGGTTGTGCCGCTGAAGGAAAGCGAGTGGTGGTGGCCTGGGATGATGTTCGCAGGCGCGCCAAGGGTGGTGGCCAGCCCGGCAGTCGTGGTGAGAGGAGACGGCGGCTCGAAATTCAGGTCGGACAGCTCTGCTTTTTAGACACGTTCCATGATTAGCGTACTGTCTCGAATGATGAAGACAGCGATACAGTTGAAATTAAAAAACCAAGCAAAGCAAACAAATAGCACCCGCCGAGAGGGTCTCCCCTACCTTGAGCAAACAGGGGTGTTTGGAAGCTCTGCTGCCAAGAAGAACCAAACTGCGGCCGCATGCCAGGGTGGTAGGAAGAGGAGGATGGCGGAAACTCAAAGGGGCCAATCTGCGGGCCAGGGCTGCCAACAAACGGACTGGCGTCGATGGGGCCCGGAGAGTGCGGCGACATACGTGTGCTCATCAGCGAGTCGTAGGATGCGTAGGAAGAGGAGGATCCGGGCCCGGCGCCAAAGTTCATGTTGATGGAAGAGAGGAAGGGAGACGAGGCGGTAGACGAGGGCGGCGGTGGTTGCCCAACATAGTTGGTATGGGGAGACGGACGCGTCAGACCCTTGAGCCCGAAGCCGAGGCCAAAGCTGCTGGTGCTGCTGGTGCTGCTAGCACCCCGCTTGTGCACCCTCGAGCCAGCTGAACTGCTCTGCCGCCTGCGCTTGGTGTGGATGCGCATGGCGTTGTCGGACGGGTTCGCAAAGCCGCCGTAGGGGGAGTAGGGGGATTGGTAGGTGCTCGGGTCCCTGGAAATGGGAAGGGTTAGTGGCTGGTACGGCAGGTAGTTAACGCGCGCCGGGACGGGCATCTCACCTGTTGCAGTGCGCTTGGAAGAAGGGGTACTTCTGGGCAGTGCTTGTCGGCAGAGCAGCGTGCTTGTGCGGTGGTGGCGGCGGCGGCAAAAAGGGGCCGTCTCTGCCGGCCTCCTTGGGCGAGAGAGATGTGGGGGATGTCGAGGAGCCTGGCGTGGCTGGCGGCCACGGTTTTGCCATGGGAATGGCAGCGTAGCCGTGTGACAAGTTCGGATGTTGAATCTGGGGGAACTTGTTGTTGCCAGTGCTCCCGGACGCGGGGAGAGAGAAAAAGGGGCCGAACGGAGGGCGGTGGGAGGAGGAAGAGGAGCGGTGACGGTGGTCGGGGTTGTGCTTCGACGCCGGACGTCGTGGCGTGGGGAAGCTGTCGGACGGTTTGCGTGGCTTATAGACAGAGGGCTTTTCGGTGTTGCTCGAGTCGGCAAGTGGTGACGGGGAGGCGGAGGGGGGTGCCGGGGTGGCGGTGGTGGTGGGAGACGTGTGCGGGACATACGGAGGCTTGATGATGCTGTAGGATCGGCGTGGCTCGGACGGGAGCGGGTTGGGGTTGGAGTTGGGGTTGGGAGTGTCGGCAGGAGGTTGCGCAGGGAACGTCGAGACGCCGGCCTGCACCATGGCATCCAGCGCGGCGGAGGCTGGCGGAGGCGGCAGCGACGGCCGCTTCGGGGGCTGCATGGGAACGGACAGCGGCCGCGGGACAGATTCGAGGAAGCTGCTGTCGGTGTTGTGCACAGGGTGGGCGGGGTCCTCGGTGTAGTGGGCCTTGGTGTCGGTGGACGTGCGGCCAATGTAGTGCCAGAACTTGTTGGGCTGCGACAGGTCGACCTTGACCTGGTCCTCGTTGTGGCAGACATAGGCCTCGCACGTGTTGAACTCCTGCCAGGTGTAGCCCTTGACGAACTCGTCAGACGGCACCGGCACCGGCCGCTTCTTGGCCCCGATCTCCTCCTTCTCCTTGCGGGTCCTGGGCAGCGGCAAGGCGTTGGGCGATGCCTTGGGCAGGCGGAAGTCGGCGGCCTCGGGCAGAAGCAGCCACTTCCATTCGACCTCGACGTGTTCTCTGCATATGGTTAGAGGAAATTCCACTGGACATGCAAAGCAAAGTGCAACCAGGATCAATACGCACCCGTTCGGGATGACGTGCAGCAGCAGCGTCTCCTCGTCGGCCCGGTTCTCGAGCACGACACCGGCAAAGATGTCGCTGCGGTAGAGCTGCATCTGGCACACGGCCCCCTTCTGGAGGGCTGCGGCCGCCGCGCGGATGCGCTCGTTCTTCTGCAACATCTCACCGTCGTGCTTCTTGTCGCGCTTCGTCCGCTGGAAGCGGCAGGTGAACTCGAACGTCTGCTCCTTGTACTCGGTGCCGTCCTCGCCAAAGACTGGGACGTAGCCCTCCTCCACAAAGACGCCGGCGGCGGCGGCACAGGTCGGGTGGTACGTCCGCGAGCACTTTTTGAAGGAGCACTGGAAGCACACGCCCCGCCGGGACCGGCAGTACATGCACTTGAGCTCGAGCCGCGCCGCACTAAAGTTGCCCACGTTGGTCACCACGTCCTGGCCATCGACCACGTCAATGTACGGCTCCGGCAGGTACAGGGCACAGATGCGGTGGGCTTTCCGGCCGTCGTCGGTCGGCAGGATCTCGGCATCGGGGATGTCGTTGGGGCACAGGCAGCAGGGGGCGCCTTCGGCCGACTGCAAGCGCAGCCGCATCTTCTTGAGCTTCCGGGCACTGGCGCGGGCAGCTTTCTCCTCGGGCGTCTCGTTGTCCTCGCCGTCCGGGCCGTCCCTCCGCTTGCGTTTCCGCGTGGGAGCCCGGATGCGCACGCCGCGTCCACCGGCTGGCGGCGTCGGCAGACCGGTGCCAGAGCCGCCGCCGCCGCCCCCCTCCCGGCCCTCGACGCCGTCCATGCCGTCAACGTCGTCCATGTCTTCGTCGGTCTCGTCGTCCTCGTCGTCCTCGTCTTCGTCGTCGGTCGAGATGCCGCGCAGCTTGCGCTCGATTTCGTAGACGTCGACCCAGACGCTGTCCTGAGCCTGGGCGCACTCGCACTTCTTGGCGATCTTCCCCATGGGAAGCCACGACTCCAGCGCAAAATTCACGGCCTCGGCGCAGTTGTAGCCCAGGTTGTATCCAGAGTGGTACCCGTACGGATAGGTGACCACAAACTCGCCCGGATACGACACGCACTTGTTGACCCGGATGTTATAGTGGTGCTGCAGGTGGGCGGGCGAGATGAGAAAGGCCTTGTGGCGAAGAAACTGGTCGCAGGCCTTGGCATCTGTGGGCCAGATGTTCTTCATGGCGGCCTCGAAACGACGGGCGTCGCCCTGTGAAATGCTGTACCACTGCTTGGGCGCACCAAAATGCAGGTAGTTGATGCTGTACAAGTCGACATCCTCGAGGTGCCACGCAAACGTGGCCTTCCACATGCCCAGGTACAGGTAGGCGGCATTGACACCGGGGACTTTGGTGCCAAGCACGTCCAGCAGGTTCGGGAGCTTGTTGAGGTTCCACAGCTCCGTGGACTCGTCGAACAGCGTGCCGGGCAGGTCTGCGCCGTACAGCGGCGGGGCATACGTCAGGGTCTTCCAGTAGATCCGCTCCAGCTCCTCGCAGCGCTCCGGGGTGTAGTCGGACACGTCCATCCGGTAGTCAAAGTCCTTGAAGGCGGCCTCGTCAATCTTGGCGGATCCTTCCCGCTTGATGTACTTGCGGCGCGCCGACGTCGACTGCGTCCGGGCTGACGCCTGGCGGGTGAAGCCGACGCGGCGCTGCTGCACAGAGGGGAGCTCCGGGCAGGTGTCCTCGATGTTCTCGGCCTCGTCGTCCTCTTCCTTTTTGATAGGGCGGTCCACTTCCACGGATGCGATGATGTTGGGGTCCACGGTCTTGTCATCGGCCTTGTCCTCGGCGGTCTTGCCGGAATCCTCGGGGGTCTCCACGCAGGTCTTGTCGTCGTCCACCACCATCTTGTCCTCGTCGCCCCGCTGGGACTCGGGGGTCATGGGACGCGGCTCCGACACCACGGAGGCGGTATCCTCGTCGGCCGGCTGGCGCTGTGTCTTCTTCCGCGATCCTCGGCCACGCTTGCCTTTGCGTGATGCCGCCGATGTGGAGCCGCCGGCACCAGCGACCGACGTGGCACCGGGTGTGCCGGTGGTGGTGGCACGCGAACGGGGAGGGGGTCGGGGTTTGTCGGCATTGGCGCGGCGCTCGCCGCGCCTGGCCGGGGGCTGGTGCTCGCTCTGGTCGCACAGCTGACGCCACTGGGGAAGATTGTAGGTCCTCTGGTGGAGGATATTGACCTGACGGTAGGTACCGTTGGATCCCATGATGTCCTGCTTGATGGGTTCACGGAGCTTGATCGTCTTGACCATCTCGTCCAGGGGGGCCAGGGAGTCCTTCCATTCCTGGGGGGGGATGATCTTGACGATGCCGGATTTCATGCCATACTTGTCGATTTTCTCCATCTGCACATGGAGGCATTAAGCGGTTAGACGGTACAAACAGGAGGTGGAACCTGGAAGGAAGGAGAGCATAGAAGAATGAGAGAGAGGGAAGGAGGGCATAGAAGAACAGAGAGGGTAGGAGGGCTAAACAACAAGAGCATGCACAGAGGGAGGACACAAGAGCAGAGAGGCAAGGCACATCGCATCGTGGCGGGACGGTGGGCTGGTGGTGGTGGTGCACTGATGCACGATAAGAGCAGAAGGGGTGGGGTGAAAAAGGGGGCGGGAAAAGATAACTGCGCACAAATTTCTTGAAATCCCGGAACTGATGCATGTTTGGCTTGAAAACGGGAACAGTCCCGGAGTAGTGGTCGGGGTCGATTTCGCCAATGTCATCGTCCGCTGCAGGCGTGACCGCAGGGTTGTGTTCGGCCTCGGCAGCAGCAGCAGCAGCAGCTGAGCCACAATTTCCCGGAGCTCCAGCGTCGGCAGCTGCGGCGGCAGCGGGTGAGCTTCCTCTGGCGGCGGTGGTCCCGGCATCCTCCGGATGCAGGCCCAGGACGTCGTCGTCGAGATCGCTCAGCTCCGAGTCGGAGCTCCCGCCGTCGAGCTTCGAGGCATTGTTGCTATCGGGTGGCGAGTGGAGGCCGGTGGGCCGGTCAGGCCCGGCGGCGGTGGCAGCAGCAGCAGCGACAGCAGATGCAGCCGCATCAGCCGCATCAGCCGCGTCAGCAAGGCCGGGGGCCGGCCCTTCCGATGCTGCCGTCGTCATCATCGTCGCCGCTGTGTCCGTCATCGTCGTCGTGAGAGAGTCAAGGTGAAGGGGACCTGCGACGGCGACGGCGTCGCCATTTCCCCCCCCAAGCGCCGTGGCGCTGATCGCTTCGCTGGACATGGCCAACCGCAAAGGCTACATGCGATCGTGACGGGGGGGTTGTAGCCTGGTGAGAAGGGGCAAAGGGAGAAGAGGGAGGAGCGTCGCAGTGGTTCGGCACGGTCGTGTGCGCCTCTCGTTTCGTGGGTTGTCGTGGTCGTGATGCCTCCTGGTTGTCGCAAAAAGGAAAAAATAAAATACCAAAATTAAAGCGGAAAATAGGGAAACGAGAGGCAGGTTTGGCTGGCCGGAGAGAGGGGCGGCTTCGATAGGCAAAACGCCAAGGGGGGTGTGAGCGTGGAAAGCGTGGAAAAGGCCACCGACGAATGGGGACCGCGAAATGAGTTTTTGCACAGTCGGGCAGGTCGAGCGAGAGAGCACTGACGAAGAACTAACGGCCCTATTTGCCTGGGCGTTAGGCAGGGGTGCACCACAGGAGATACGGTCCACAGTGCGGCTAGTCGTTCGAACGGCCTGCATTCGTCACGACACATGTGGTTTGGGAATGATGCCTTCTGGCCCTGCTGCCCTCGGTTCCCTGCCACGAGAAAAGCGCAACAAGGGATGGGAGTTGGATGTTTCTTGGTTTCAGATCTATGTATGCGTGGAATTTTTTTTCCGGGCCAAATTCTACAGCATCTGGTTCTGCATTCCCTCTGTGCATTGCTCGCACCGTCAACCTCCCTGCACAAGGCACTGTGTGCTGTGCACCTGCGACTGCCTTGTTCAATTGCGCACAAGGGAAGCCAACACGGCAAAATGCTAGCTTTAGGCAAGGGTGGATGACGGGGCGAGCGTCGCAGGCTTAGCGGCAGAATATTTCGCAATAATGTGACTTATCCCAACAGAAGCCAACGGCGGCTGGGAACGCGGTTTACGTGACGGCTTTAGCAGGCAAAATAGAGAAACGCCGGCGCCCGAGGGTATTGCGCGCAAAGCGGAAGGCAGGAGGGAGGAGGGGGGCTCATGAATGGGAAAGATGTACCAAAACGGGAAAAGTAGACAAATGAGATAGTCACACAGACAGCTCCCATCCCAGCCACTCACAGCCTATAGCGGGCGCACTGGTCCACGTTGTCGTCTGCAGGCCTCTGCAGGTATCGTCTATTTTTGCGTGGGCGATTCTTCGCTCTGCTGCCACCCTTGGGGCACACTGTCCTGTTTTTTTCCTGGTGCAAAGCGGGTAAGTGATCTGTCGATTATGGCGGCGGTTGGGCTGATGTGATGCCGAGAAGAGCCAAGTACGAGCGCACACAGTACGGCTACGGTAAGCGACAATCAAGCCCTAGTGAGAGTGCAAGCAATTTGCGTACACTGTACGATCCTAGTGGATTTCCAGACTGTATGACGCCCCATTGTTTGGCATTGCCGACGCAGAGCGAAGTCGCAGACAGGCAGGCAGCAGTGAGCAAGTGGGGCACAGCAGCTCGAAACGCGCCGCAGGCAAAGAACCGAAAAAAAAAAATGAACAAAAAAAGAAATAAAAAAAAAAATTGGGAGAGAACAGAGAGGACACAATCTGGTGCCTGCATTGGTGCGTTGCTTTTTCGTGTTTTTCGTGTTTTCGCTCTGCGCCCTGCTTGCTCAAAAAAGGAACGTCCGAATGCTGCTGCAACTGTGCACCTTCTGTCCGCGGCTCAAACCGACCAAAAGGCGCTTGGTCTCACCACCATTGCATTCCACACCACTCGGGTTCGGGGGGCCTTTTGCAGCTGCTCCATCAAGCGCCGCTAGTCAGGTATCTGACAAGCATCTTACGAGAACAGCCTATGGAGACAAATATGGGCATTCTGGACAATTATGTGCAGTAAGTGCATGCAACATCCTGGTGATAGGCGGCAGCGATCGCCTGCCGTGGGGTCTGTAGCAGCCATTATTGGGCGGCCAATACGGGCGTAAAGGAATCCCGTATCCTGTTTGTTCGTTTGCCAGTGTGTCACGTCGGCGTTCCTCCCTCGCCAGGGCTGACAGAAGTGTCCAGAACCGCCAGCTCTGCCTCAGGCAGGAGCGCTAGCTTGATCTAGCAGCCCTAGCGTCCAATGACGTCGACGCTATGCTCCCTCACCGCTCCTTTGCATGAATCACATGTCCCCTACCCAATATTCGCCCACACACCCATCTCGTCTCAGAAAAAAGCAACCAAGAGGCTCAAACCCCGGAGACAGAGCATCGAATGTCATGCTCCCGGTGGTGTGTGTTCTTGTCTCCGCGAAAAATATGCAAGTAAAAACAACGCGAGTTCGTAGCTACATCAGACGTTGCGGGACCTGGGACGGCCAGCTTGCGGAGATCCCCTACAACAGCGGAACTGCCCATATCGTTGCTTCGCCGGGAGATGTATTTTAGCGTATTTGTAGGCATGTACGAGTCAGTATCTGAGCATCCCTGTGTTCCAGATGATGAAAGGCTGGCTTCTCGGTTTGGAATCATGCTCGTATCTTACATGAGCCGAGCCCAACCCGGTTTGCAAACTTGCATTCACGCGATAAGGAAGACCTGCGGGCAATGTTGTGTCATACTATTGCGTTCTCTGTCACAAAAAGACGGGCGAACCAAAGCAGAAAAGCACGCAAATAAGTTCATTCGGAG
Source organism: Harringtonia aguacate (assembly GCA_014183095.1). Taxonomy (NCBI): domain Eukaryota; kingdom Fungi; phylum Ascomycota; class Sordariomycetes; order Ophiostomatales; family Ophiostomataceae; genus Harringtonia; species Harringtonia aguacate. The sequence goes on from JACCPH010000025.1 coordinate 29,343, forward strand.
AAAAGCCTAAACCGGCAAAAAGAAAATCCCAGCCCAACGTTGGGCTGGGCACAAGGGCAAAAAATGAATGGTCCCGGAGGGGCTCGAACCCTCGACTTTCGCATGTTATTCGAGTGGTCAAATATTAGTACGATGCGCTAACCAACTGCACCACGGAACCACCGATTAATGGTTGCTGTTGAAAAAACTCAGTCCCTATTCTGTCTCAAGAGTCTCAGATTTGGGGGGGGGGTCTCGTCTCTTGCACATGGGTCCCGGTACAGTCTTCAATTCCACCCGGTGCACTAACGTCATGCACGCATGGCCTCAATGCACCGTTCTCTACCGCTCTTTGAACATCCCTGAGCTCTCCACAGCCGCAGCCCTCCGTCTGAACGAGGGGCCTGCAGATGGCCCAGAGTGGGCACCCGGATCTTCCCTCCGCTCAAGGGTCCGTTGGGATCACGGCCCACGCCATTGAACCTTTGCTCTCCTCTCCTCCCATAATACCCACACTCGCTTCCACTTTGTTTTTGATTTACTCCGTATTCTCAGAGTCTTGGGTAGCATTGAGATGCATCTGCCTGTCCAGCGACAAGCACTGCTACGAAAGACGAATTCAAAAAAGCAAACGGCCCAGAGTTTTCTGTGCTTGCTGATCTCTTCTTTTTTGAGATGAGGGGTGGTGGCAACAGCTCGGTACCGGGTCCTTCCAAACGTGACGGGTGGTGAAGAACAGCCCTAGCAGCGGCCTCAATCCTAGTCAGCCGATGGTTCAAGTGAGTGGAGACAGGCATGTTCTATTTCAGTTGATGCTGCGTGCCGCAGAGTGAGTGCATTTGCGCTCGATAATCTCTCGGAACCAGCTTTCCCACGTGGATGTGGTTCCCTCGACGAACTGGCAATGAGCTGCTAGTATCTAGACAATCTTTGCCGGCCATCACTCTGTTCATGGCACATGGGCACAGTCTCGCATCAACTCTGCTCTTTATTTTATCCGTCCTCTGCTTCAAATGAGTTGGGGTCTTCCATTTCCACGTTTGCTGTCAATTCCACGGCATTTTTCATCGAATATGTCGCCAGTAGGATATCAGGTCTGGCTTTCACAGACTTCCTGGACTGATGAGAAGCATTAACATACGAATATGAAGCTTCTAGATGGCTGGTAAATGCTGCACGTATGATCCCCAGCATTCTGCTAAAACGTGCCGATAAAATCACCGGCTACACGTTTCCGGAAGTTTTCCCAAGGAAGATGGTTTGAAAATGTTTGTGGTCATGCTGCCAACAATGTCAAATCACAGCTTCCACCTCTGTGTGTAGCAGGTCCATACAAATACTGAGAGACATTGCTCCAGCATGAACACGCGGGTGACGACGTGATGACGAGCCGTTGTATCTGCTCGTATCCGTGACCAGCAGACCAACATGGCGAACAAACCGCACACACAGCTCCACGGTTTCCAGCCGCAAGACAGAGAGACGGGCTGTCGACGAGCTTTGATTCTTGGGATAAACCACCGTACGTGAGGCATGTCAATGGTTTCGGCCATTTAGTCTTTCACGACTTTCCGTATTCAACCAGTCGACCGAAGCAGGGTTAAAAAAATGCCTGCTTTTGAGTTGAACCCCCCCCCCCCCCCAGGCCGGCACGTCTATTCGGATTCACCTCCATGTCCTCAAACGTCTGAATGAAGCCGTGGACGAGGTTCTGAATAATGCAAGTCTCTGGTGATGCGAGGAGGCAACGTAAAACGGGCAAAGAAAGGGGGTAGTTGATCGAGAGCCACGGGGCGCACTCGTCATGTGGCTCATGCATGACGGCCACGGTTTAGTCCAGACATGAGCCATGTGTTGCTAGGAGTAGTTGGTCTCCTCTGTGTGCGTTTCCAAGTACAAGGTAAATTGAAGTCTGGAGGCCTGCTGCGATGTGTCCATATTAGGACTATCTATCAGCTGTCATTCACAACCTCAAGGTGGCCAAGCACATAGAGGCTATCTTTCAAGCTGTAATCTTGCCTGCCATCCTTGCTGTCGCAACTCCTTTGCCCGAACGAGACGAGGCTTCTTGACCTGCACTCGCGTTTTGCCGATTGTTTTCTGGGTATATTCTCTTCAACGTATGCTTGTTTTTGACGCCAAAGCAGCTTATTCAAACTCGTCATGTAGGTGCAACGCATATAAAAGCTTCCCTTGCGGTGTGTAATCGAGATTGTTTATTGCCACTGTTGTAGACTGGCAGAGGTCATCAAGCAAACCATAAATTGCCTTTTCGTACTATTGATTTATGATGGGAGCACATCAGTCTGGCTGTCAGCTAGTGTTGACTGGGACTTCACAGAGGCTGGAGAAGCCGCTACTACGATTTCAGATCTCTCTGGTTTCTAATGTAGTAAGTGCCCCCAAGTATGACACATGATGCAGCGCCGACGGCCTGTTGACACTGCTGCTGCATCCCAGACTTCCTTGCCAGTCTCATCTACCTCAATACCCGGCAGCACGAAAAACGAAAAACAACATGCCTCCTACACATCCTACGGACACAAAACACCTGCTGACATAGCGATTTCGTGTCATGGCCATATTCGTCCTATCTTTGAGCAGCGATACTAACGGCTGCAATGCCAAACGAGGCTTGGGGTTGGCGGCGCATCAGCGGGTCAGGATTGATATGCATTGAATGAATGACAGTTTCACGGCTCTGGTGGAGTAGACCACATCAGACTGTCTCGGAAAGCCGCATTCGTTTCTCAGGATGCGGGCATAGGATCACATGGGACGAGGATGGTTCAAGAGCTGTGAGAGAGGCATAAAGACAAACGCTAAATCTTAGAGACGCTGAAACTAGAATTATTCATAGTAAGCTTTACCAACACATTGATTCCACCAGCAAAAACCACACAACTGATGTGCCGTCGCATGGTGTGTGTACTCGTACTCCTATTTTCTGCATGTACCGACGAGTATTGTAGCCAGAAATAATAGTAGCGTCACGCCATCTCTACGAGTGCGGACAGCTTCAAAGCCTAATTTTACGCGTATTATTGGGATGAACAAGCCGGACAGGGGGGGAGGGCAGACCCCGGACGGACTGTTACGGGCATGCTTAAAGCTTATTGTACAGCGGGTTCACGTGCCATTTCTGATAGCGCGATAGCTTAAGGCGGAGCGCTCAGTGCGCCGGGCCAAGAAGCCAAGAAGCCAAGAAGCCAAGAAGCCAAGCCACCGCAGACTGCCTGTCAGCGGGCTGGGTCGCCCATGGGGGCGGACGAGCCACAGCCTGGCTGTCCAATGAGCGCACCATGTTCCCCGTCTACACAATAGCCGCCGTTTCATGAAGATGAGGGCTCATCCTGCCAGTACGGGTCTGCCAGAAACAGTCCCCCCCCTTCCCGGAGCATACCGTCCTTGCAGAGATGAAAACGGCTGCCAGCGAGAAGACACTGCTCTCACGATGTCGAGTTCATGATGGAGAGAGAGAGAGAGAGAGAGAGAGAGAGAGAGAGAGAGAGTGTGTGTGTGTGTGTGTGTGGCGGTGATCGAGGGATTGCTCGTGAACAACATTGGGTGATGAAACTTGCCAGAATCCTTCTCGCACGGAATACTCGTATTTGTACGTGGATGGATCTGCACGCTGTCTGCCAAGCGACCGGCAGGTTGGCTGTGTCCCCCCCCCTCCCCCCCCCCCCTGTCTCTCTGCTGTATTACTCGGCTGCAGGGGGGCCACAGAAACTGACGGATGTCGCCCGGATGGAACCAGTGGCTGCTATTTTTTGCTTGCCGTTGCTAATATGACAGGAGTCTGCGGCTTGTCTATGGCCCGGTTTGGGCAAAAAGTCGGCAGGGCTGGGATGTTCCTTCGAGCAGAGTCCCGGTTGAGGTTCCCTGTGTGTGTGTGGCCTCGTCAAATGTGTGTGCCTTTTCTCTTCTCTGCTTCTCCCTTTTCCATCCCTCTGTCCTCTGTCATCTGTTCGCCATATGATTTGTCGGCCTTGACTTCTGGACTTGAGCTGTGCGACAAAACACGAGGATCGATCCGATTTTCTTTGACCGCAGCGTTTGCTGGAGCAGAGGACTGTCTATTTCTCCCAAGAGGATTCTGGGATTTATTTCTCTCCCAGCCAGCTTTTATCTATTTTTCTTTTTCTCTCTCTCCTGCCCGGAACCCTGGTCGACCCTCGACACGGCCTCTGTATGCTGACAGGACGGCTCGTCCTCTCCCTGGCGCCGCCACCATGACAGACTCGTTCAACGACTACTACTTCACGTCCAACATCACCGCCTACACGTGCCCCGACTTTGGCACCAATGTGTGCAAGCCGCCCAATGCGTGCGCCCGCGATCCCGACACGGGGCGGCGCTACTGCTGCCAGTACGGGGGCGTGTGCTGGACGATCACGCAGACGTGTGCCAGCGACGGCAGCACGCTCGACTGCGGCGGCGGCACGACATCGTGGTGTTGCGTAGACGGCTCGTGCGCAGGCATCCTCTCTCCCCTTCTCTTCTCCGTGAATGCCATCTGACAGCACATTGCATATTATACGGAGATCTGCACAACGACCAGGAACCAGGTCAACATCTGCTGGAGCACCCACCACGACACGCTCACAAACATCACAGTCAAGCAGCTCAACAATACCTACCTGTCGCTCAGCTCGGCCCACCCAAAGTACACGACCTGGTCGTTTAACCCCTTGGCGCTCATCGCCGCCACCGCCACGACGTCGAGCGTCGTCGACAGTGCGACGGCGACGGACACGGCCACGAGCGACACGGCCACCACCACCCCAACGACGACGTCCTCCTCGACACCCACACCGGCCCCGTCCTCCTCGCTCGCCGGCGGTGCCATCGCCGGCGTGGCCGTGGGCTCCGTGGCCGGCGCGGCTCTCGTGGCCGGCGCTCTCTTTATGTGGTGGCGGCGACGACGGCAGCAGCGGCAGCGGGCCGCAGCAGCAGCAGCAGCGGCAGCCGACCCGAGTGCAGCAGGGTTCCTGGCACCCGCCCTCGACGACAAGCCACGATACGGCGGCAATGGCGGTGGCAGCAGCCTGCCGACGACAACGACAACCACGACAGCAGCATACTCGCCTGCTCCAACCTCATCGCCGTCCGAACTGCCCGTGGAGGTGGCGCCACAGGAGCTGCCCGCAGTGGTGTCGAGCTACGTTCTTCGGAGCGATCTGTCAGAGACACCGTCCGGACAGCCGCACGTGGTGCCGTAGCTGAGGCGGTTTCTTTAGACGTCATTTTGTCGTCTTTTCTTTCTTTGTTTTCTCGTCCTCTCGTCCTCTTCTCGTTGACGCGTACACCAGGCAGGAGCACTTGCTGGTGTCTATTTGGTTGTATTATTTGGCTATAATTTTGCAGGGCTTCGCATTCTTTCGCATAGCTTTTGGGGCATAGGGATTGAATTTTCACAATAGGTGTTTTATTTGCAAGCCACTGCTACGTTCGCGTCTATGTCCACGTCCACGTCCACGTCCACGTCCACGTCCACGTCCACGTCCACGTCCACGTCCACGTCCACGTCCACGTCCACGTCCACNGTCCACGTCCACGTCCACGTCCACGTCCACGTCCACGTCCACGTCCACGTCCACGTCCACGTCCACGTCCACGTCCACGTCCACTTCGCCCCACTACCACTCATGCAGCACGTCCAGCCATGAGAGGATAAACTCGCGCTTCTCGGCCGTCTCGGTGAGGTTGTCGGTGCCCCACTCGTCGCCCAGCCACATGGTCTCGTAGGCGTCGGTGGTGGTGGGCGGCCAGTAGGTGAGGTTGGACGACGTGGACGACGTCGAGTTCGAGCAGCCGTTGGGGTTTCCGCACGAGATAAAGTTGACCCAGTAGGCCGACATGGTGCTCTCGATGGCGTAGTCGTCGGCGGTCCAGGTGACGTTGGAGTAGTCGGCGTAGGGGATGTTGGCAAACGTGTACCAGAGCTCGGAGCCGTGGTAGGAGCCCGAGTCGTAGTTCTCGGCGGGCGAGTGCGTCCAGAAGTAGGTGTAGACGCTGCTGCTGGCGCCGCCGGCCGCCCAGTCGGCCACCCAGGTCCACGTGGACACGCGGCTGAGGTCACGGAAAAAGGCGTTGCTGCTGTTGTCGGCCTGCGAGTCGTTGGCCGCCGGGTAGAGGGCGAAGAATTCGGTGCTAAAGTTCTGCATGACCGTGGCGAAGCCGCTGGCGTAGCTGCTGGCCGTCATGCCCGGGTCGGGCGACGCGCCCGACTCGTCGTGGTTGTTGCCCGTGAGCATGGGCACGTCCAGGTGGCTGCCCGACTGCAGCGCGCTGCCGTACGAGAGCGGCAGCACGTAGCCATCGGCCACGGGCCGCCACAGCGGCGGGTCCATAAAGGCGCTGCCGAGGCTGGCAAAGACGGTCGTGTCAAAGGTCGTGTCGCTGAGCGAGCCGCCCAGCGTGGCCAGGTCCGTCGCCGAGACGTTGCGGGCGGCCGCAATGCTGCTGACGTTGAGCGTGTTGGCCACAAAGTCGGCGCCCTTGGCCAGCGCCCACGTCTTGTTGCGGTACGACGTGGCCAGCCCGCCCGTCATGGGGTCGTGCGGCCCGCGCGCCCCCGACTCGGCAATGACGCCGTGCACCAGCCCCGTCGTCAGCGGGCTGTACATGATGTCGAGCGCGCTCGCCGACCCGGCCGACTGCCCGCCCACCACCACCTGCCCCGGGTTGCCGCCAAACGCCGCAATGTTGTCCTGGATCCACTGCAGCGCCGCCTGCTGGTCCAGCAGCCCGTAGTTGCCCGAGCTGTTGTGCGCCCCCTCCTCGGCGTCCAGCTCCGCGTGCGCCAGGAACCCAAACGCCCCCAGCCGGTAGTTGAGCGTCACCACCACCACCCCCTGCGCCGCCAGCCCCGACCCGTCGTACGTCTTGACGTCGGCCGACCCGCCCTCGAACCGCCCGCCAAAGATCCACGCGTACACTGGCCGCTGCTCGGCCGTCAGGTCGCTCGTGTTGGCGTACGTCGGCGTCCACACGTTGAGCGTCAGACAGTCCTCGCTGGCCACCGTGCTGCCCGTCGAGAAGATGCCGGCGCTGCTGTCCGTCGTCGGCTGCGCGCACTGCGGCCCAAACGCCGTCGCGTTGAACACGCCCGTCCAGTTCGCCGCCGCTTGCGGTGCCTTCCAGCGCAGCGAGCCCACCGGCGGCGCCGCGTACGGAATGCCCTTGTACACAGTGGCGCTGTCGCGGTACTCGGAGATGGCACCGCGCAGCGAGCCCTGGGACGTCTGAATGGTGGGAAGCGTGACGGCCTCGACCGCAGCTGCAGACGCAGCCGCGAGGACGAGGCGGCGAGATGAAAAATGCATGTTGTCGAGTGGAAGAAGCTGGAGGAGATAAGTAGAGCTATGGGCAGCTACAATGTGTGGCCATGACTCGCTCCTTCCTGTCTCGGCTCGACGGCCGTTTTTGAATGCCCGCGATTTCCCTCGTCGACGTCACGACAACAGCGACAACAGCGACAACAATCCCGGCCCCCTTTTCATGAGCGCCCCTTTGCAGGCGATGACGCAGTCGACCGCGTCACACACCGAGGAGCAGTCGATGGACGATCGGCCCGTCATGGCGGTCGACTGGCGATCTCTTGTGCGGCTCATCATGCACATCCCGGCCGATCACACCTTTTTCTTTAGATGCACTGCCCAGCACCACAATAAAAGGTGTGGAAAACAAAAGCATATCGACAGTTGTGACCATCTGCTGGCATCAGCACGCTCTTGCTGGCATCAGCACTGCACCAGCCGTGCCGCTTTACCCGTGCCGGTTACCCGTTCTCCCCTTGCATCTTGGTCCGTGAGCCTCCATTTGGCTCGAACATCGTCGAACAAGCACCATATCGCAGCTGCCGTGCGGATCTCCGAGAAAACGGGCCGCCTACCGTGGGGCGCCTGGCTGGTTTCAAATCACGAGCTTCCTTCGGCTCGGTCGGAGAGCCTACGAGCATTACGAAATGAAAATTGTTTGTGCAGCACACAGTGTGTCGTGTTGCTGTCTGAGATGATTTCTACGGTGCTCATATGTACGATACGAAAATCAAGCCAACATAATTAAGAAGAGGGGGCAGAAGAGAGACAGATCCTCCCCCCTCCGGTCGTCCCAAGAACACAGCCACCCGTCTCGAAAAGTGCTCGCATGCCTCCCATCATCCCCTTGTTGCCGTCGTATGCCCATCTAGGCAGACATACCCACCTCCCCCCCCCCAAAACCCCAGTGCAAATCATACTCGTGAATCCTGAATTATTCATACACGTACATCGTCTCTCTCTCGTGCGCACGCGCGCGCGTCTATGTATGATGTGATCCCAGCCCGACTAGCTCGAACAGCACGGGCATGACCTCCACCGCAAGCCATGCAATGCCTGCAAGATGGTCAGTATTGTTTGCTCGATATAGCGACCACATCCTGGGCTCGAGCACTCGACTCGACTCGACTCGACTCGACTCGACTCACCTGTGTACACAATCAGCTTGGTCACCACCTCGACATCGTACCGCACGCGCGGCTTGACCAGCTTCTCAAAGATCTCCCGCTCGCCCAGCTCGTCCTGTCGGCCGATAAACAGCTCGGGCTCGCCCGTGTCGAGGTCACCGCTGCCCAGCCGCGGCGTGCCTGACGCCTCGTACACAGTGCCCTGGCCCATCATCTCCTCGAACTGGGCCAGCGCGTTCAGCGTATTCTTCTGCACGCCCGACGCCGTCGCCACCTTGCCGTCGCGGTCGTTGGCTGCGTTGGCGGCAATGGCCGCGTTGGCGGTGCTGGCCACGTGGGCATCGCCCATTTTGACGTTGCCATTGCTATTTCCATTGCCGTCGATGGCTACACCGTTGGACGTCCCTGTAGCCGACACGGCCGCCATGGCCTGCTCGCGCAGGTCAAAGAAGCTGCTCCGGCTCCGCACGCTGCCCTGGCTGCCAATGCTCTCGCGCCGCCGCCGCTCCCGGTAGGCGAGCGTCTCGTAGGCGTCGGCCGCGCTCTGCGGACCGATGCTGATGGAGCGACCGCGCCGCGCGTTGCGGATGTTGCGCATGATGTTGGGGAAGTCGCTGACACTCGGGATGACGTTGTCCGTGCGCAGACGCAGCACCTCGGGGATCGACCGGTACTCGCTGGCGTGCATGAAGAAGCGCCGCGGCATGTTGAGGTCGTACTGCTCGATGATGCGGAACAGGTGCGGCAGCGTCTTGAGCAGCGTCGGCTTCATCACCTCCCGCCACGCAAACACGACGAGCACCCCGAGCACGATGCGCATCAGCGCCACCGGCAGGCTGGGCGCGTTCAGGTGGCCCGGCTGGATGCCCAGCGCCTGCTGGGACCGCGGCAGCCGCCACGACCCGATCTGCAGCCCGATCATGACGCCGGCAAATGCGACCGAGTCGTCGAAGCAGGGGCAGTCGTCGGCTGGTTCGGGATGGATGCGCACCAGCACCAGGATAACAATAGCCGCCGTCAGCGGCGCTACCCACGAGCTCGCCTGCATGTAGGCATCGAGCTCGGGGCCGTGGTAGAACTGCACGAGGCTGATGGCGGCGCCCAGCAGGCTGCCAAAGATGACGTCCACGAAGCCGTGCATGCCGCAGTACAGCCGGCCGACGACGATGGAAAACGCGTAAAAGTAGGCGAGGCACTCAAAGAAGAGCCGCGTGGCCGGCGCAAAGTCGGACTCGCCCGCCGCCAGGAGGCCGTACACGGCCACGGACACGGCGTTGGTTGAGTGTGTCGACGGGAAGCCGTACTCGAGGGCCACCATGTCGGACATGGTGATGCGGTGCAGCGGCGGCGAGAGCGGCCGCGGAAGCGAGCACATGTCCTTGAGGAAGCCGCTGAAGAAGACGCCCGAGGCGAGAATTTGTACGAGTCTGTCCGCCAGGCGCCGTGTTAGTCGTGTGCTACCCAGCCGTAGCCAAGGCCCTGCTGGGTTTGCGACGCGGCGCAGCGCAGACACAGCACCGCCCGCTCCGAGACGTACCCTTTGCCAAAGTGTGTGTGGCCAAACCAGAACAGCATAGGCAGCCCGATCATGAAGAACGTGTGCGTGCCCAGGTTGGCTGTGATGGCGAAATAGCTGTCGAGGGCCGGCGTCCGCACCGCGCTCTGAAAGTATGCCAGGTACGGCGTCTCCCAGCGCACCAACGGCAGCAGCCGCTGGCGTAACCGGTATCGCCATCGTGGCAGCGCGCGCTTGTCTAGCAGTAGTCAGCCAGAGACCGCACATCTCATCTGTGTGTTTCCCTCCTATCCCCCCTCTCATCCCTCTACCCCTCCCCCTCCCCCTCCCCTCTTGATATCACATACAGTGGTCTAAACTCTTTAGCCCCGCATCCACCACTTCTGCGTCGCGTTCGCCCTTTATATCCGCCGCTGTCAGGGGCTCCTGGATCGTCGGGATGGGCATGCTGAGCTTGGATTCCTGCCCGGTGCCGTTCGGGGTTGGGCTCGCTTCCTCCGGCTGGAGGAGGGGGAAGGCGGAGGTCGACATGTCGTCTGGAGGAAACGCCGCGCCCGGGTGTCGAAGTCTCGACATCCAGAGAAACGGCACACACAGGAGGTCGTGGCGGGACCGTCACGAAAGGAGGGGTTGACGGAAGGGCCGAGTCAATTGGGAGAAGATGGGAGGAAGAGAGGCAGGGTGCGCGAGTAAAGCCCCGGACGGCCCATTGGACGGCTTATTTTTGGTGGTGTATTTGAGAGGTGTTTTATGTTGAGCACTGTCCGTCTGGACAGGGGAAATGGGTCAGCTAGCAGAAACAGGAAGGAGCTACACAAAAAATGAGCAGCGACCGCACACTTGTAATGAGGCAACAGCGCAGAGGCAAATAAAGAAAAAAAAAAAAAGAAAAGAAAAAGTACAAATACAAAATGACGCTTACATGGCAATCTCGAGCCCGGCCAAGGGGGGGGGTTAGAAAAAAAACGGGGAAGAGTGAGAATCCGACAGGAATGCGACGGCGTTCAATTTCCAGCAAAAAGCTCCCAATTCACATGTGGGAAGCGCGAGCTGTGCCTAGGGTGATGCGCCAATGACGTTTCCCCACGCCCGACCGGTCTCGTCCAGAATCCAAAAGCAAACACTGTCCAGGAGACCAGCTTGCGGCGACTTCTCACCGCTTTTGTGCGGCGGCGCGGCCGGGAAGGAAGGCGCCAGCGGGCTGGGATCCACCCAGATACATGAACCCCCTGGAACAGGCTCTGGCCAATAGAGGGCAGCTCCAGGCGCAGGCGACCCCCAAAATGCATTTACCAGGTAATACAAGAACCAAATAAAAACGACAACGGCATCGTTTTCTCCCTTTTTTTTTTGCCCCCCCCCTTATTCCGCAACGTCACAGATATGGCGAGCATGCAGCCGATGCGCACTGCCGTCAGGGCGAGCGTGCCCGTGCTGCGCGCAGGGGTGGCCCGGGCCGCTGTGCAGCCGCTGCTGCTGACGACTGCCCCGGCAGCAGCCGCAACGCAGCGCCGCCGCATCGCCACCAGCGGCATCGGCATCCCGCCAGCGAGTAATAAGAACGGCGACCAGACAGACCCGACAGGCTCGACAGCCCCGGCAGGTCAGACGCAGCGCCCGCTGCCCATGCCGCGGCGCCGGAAACCGTCGCTGGCCGGCAAGACGGCCATTGTCACAGGCGGCAGCCGCGGCATCGGCTGGGCCATTGCGTGCCGTCTAGCTCTCGAGGGCGTCTCCTGCACGCTGGTCGGCCGCGACGAGGCGGCGCTGGAGCGGGCGGTCAAGTCGCTGGTGCCACCACCACCGCTCGCGGCGGCCGCGTCGCCAGCACCGCTCGTGTCGGTGTCATCGTCGGTGTTATCGTCTTCTGCGGCCTCTCCCTCGCCGGGGGATTCCTCCTCGGCTGCCGCTGCCGCTGCCGCTGCCGCTGCCACCCCCCACCACTCCCTCATGGTCGGCGACGTGCGCGACCCCAGCCTCTGGGGCGCTCTCTTTGCCCACACGCCCGACGTGCACCTGCTCGTCAACGCCGCCGGCGTCTCCCAGAGCACCCTGCTAGCGCGCATGACTCCGCTCGAGATCCGCGACGTCCTCGACGTCAACCTCTACGGCACCATTGCGGGCTGCCGGTCGGCCATGCGCGCCTGGCTGAAGAAGCGGAGCAAGGGTGCCCTCTCTCCTACCAGAAGGAAAAAGAAGAAAGAAAAAAAAGCTCTGACTGACTGACCCTCCAGACCGCTGTATCATCAACATTGCCAGCCTGCTGGCTGTCCGCGGCGGCTACGGCGCAACCGTCTATGCCGCCTCCAAAGCGGGTGTCGTCGGTAAGCGGGGGGATCCTTGCACGTAGACAGAACACCTGAAACAGAGGTCTGACTTTTTTTTTTCTTTTTTAGGGCTGACGAGAGCCCTGGCCGAGGAAGGCAGCGGCCGGCGCATTCGTGCCAACGTCATCCTCCCCGGCTACATCCAGACGGATATGATTGCAAGTGAGTCTATGAATCCATGTCGTGTTTATTAAGCCTTTCCTTGTGCTATGTGGCTTTCCTGTAGTTGTCTTTGTTTTCCCTCTCCATGGCGTTTCCTTATTCCCTGCCCTGGTCATCTCTCATCCAGCCCCTCCCTGCTGCTGCTGTTTGGAGGTGTCGTGGTCCAGTGTTCTTTCCCGTACCCTCCGTCCATGTGTAAACCGTAAAATTACAGACCAAAGGAAAAAAGAAAGAAAAAAGCAGGAAAAAAAAGAGATAGGAAAAGGGTATGCTAACTATACATGAACTTGGCCTCCTAGACCTGCCAGAACGCCAACTAGCAGAAATGAAGGGCCGAATCCCCTTAGGCCGGTTCGGGGCACCAGACGAGGTGGCCGATGCCGCCATGTTCCTCGCCAAAAATGACTATGCCAACAACTGTGTGCTCAACCTCGATGGAGGCCTGAGCGCTGCGGCATGACAGGAAACCGGGAAACCGGGAAAGCAGAAAACCGGGAAACCGGGAAACGAGACGACAGAAAAAGCAGCAAGCAGCGTCCAAATATACAAACACAAAAAAAAAGGAGGGATGACCTGGCGAGCCGATCAGTCATCAATCACAATGGCGCCGTCCGACGGGCCGTCGACAATAACCACGTCGTCGTCGTCGCCGTCAGCACTGGGAACAGCGGCTGCTGTGGTCCCAGCAAGCTTCGCCTTCTTGGCCGCCGGCAGACCATCTTCATCCTCCCGCAGCCGTTTAGGTGCCGAGACTTCTACAACGTCGTCAAGCGCGTGCTTGCCGTTGTTCTTGGTGATGCCATTGGTTTCCGGTGCTGCTGCTGCCGCCGGCAACGCCTTCTTTGGCCGCTTTGGTATCGTCGGCGGCGCCTCGAGGCCGACAGCCACCAGCGCCTTGTCGAGGAGCGCTTCCTTGCTGTCTTGGATGCTGATGACGACGTTGACAAACGGGTCCTCGTCCTCGTCGTCCATGACCGTGAGGAAGCTGCTGGGCCGAATGCCTGTGTGTGTTAGATAGTGAAATAAAAGACAAACTTCTACGAGGAAACGCACCGAGATCGCTGAGCTTCTTGCCCAGATTTTCCGTCTCCTCAACGTCGTACAGGAGGGCGTTGTCGCTGTTGAGCACAAAGTCGCGGCTGCCAAAGCCCAGCTGGCCCTTGACAAAGTCCTCGACAACGTCGTTCAGCGTCGCCTTGGCAAAGTCCACGCGGATGGCGGTCTGGTAGCTGCTGCAGATGGGGCATTCGGGGTTGGGCCGCCGCGGCTGGTCGGCCGCCAAGAGATGGTCGTACGCAAACGGCGTCAAAAAGACCTCGCGCACCGAGTCGTAGTCGCCCCGCAGGACCTTGAACGACTGCAGCACGCACAGCGCAGCGACGATGGCGTTGGTGGTGGCAATGGCCGGGATGATGTTGCCAGCCATCTGCTTGATGTCGAAGCGCGACTTGCGCCCGATGCCAAAGAGCGTCGAGCGGATGTTGGCTGCCGCCGCCACAAAGTCGAGCGTGTCAATGTCGTCCTTGTCGAACTCGATCATGGCCGCGTCCGCGCCCTCGTGGCGGTGCGCCAGCACGCGTGCGCTGAGGCGCGCGATGCTGTCGTTGAACGCGACCACGCTCGCCTCGAGCGACCACACCGCCTGGTCGTCCTTGAGCACCCTGGCCTGGCCGTCGGCATCCAGCGCCGCCGCCACGCGCGCCATGACCGCCTCGTAGGTCACCGGCTCCGGCGGCGGCCGCCCCTTCCACATGTCCTCCATCGACCGCAGGCGCACGAGGTCCGCGTGGAACACCTTGTCAAAGAGCCGCTGCGCAAAGTCGGGCGCGCCCACCGCCTGGCGCAGCGTCTTGAGCGCCTGCGCCTCCCGCCGCAGCTCGGCGATCTCGTCGGCGTTCTGGGCGTCGGCCGCGTGGTCAAAGGCCGACTCGTCCTCGCTGTCGCCAAACATCTCGTTGAGCAGGTAGCTCTTGGCCCACACGATGCAGTGGATCGGCTGGCTCGGCATGCTGCGGATAGTGCACACCGGGAACGACTTGGGCGCTTCCTTGGGGCTGCAGTCGTAGCACGCCGTCACGCCCTTGCGGATCACCTGGACCTGGCCGTTGAAGCCCGTCGTGCCGCTCTCGATCAGCGGCACGTCCGCTGCCAGACACATGCGGTTGACGTGGCGCCGCGCGTCCAGGTTGTCCAGCGCGTTGAACACGAGCCGGAACCCGTGGAAAAACTCGACGTCAAACTCGGCATCCTTGATGTTGGCGTGGTGCGCCACCAGCTTCACGTGCGGGTTGAACCGCTGCGCCGCGTCGCGGGCCACCAGCGCCTTGGACTTCTTGATGTGCTCGTGCCGGAACAGGAACTGCCGGTTGAGGTTGCTGAGGTCGATCGTGTCGAGGTCGACAATATGCACTTCGCCGAATCCAGACAGGACGATCGTCTTGAGGAGCTCGCAACCGATGCCGCCGGCGCCGACCATGAGCACGCGGGCCTGCAACAACAAGACTCGTGTCAGACAAAAACGCTATCTCCAGACAGGGAGGGGAGGAGGGGGAGGGGGGGGGGGGGGGGCTCTTACAGCGACCGCCATCCGCGCGACCAGTACGACCAGCACAGCCAGCTTGTCCGCGACGTGAACTTGAAGCTGTCCAGCATGGCTGCTGTCGCATTCCTGTATCCGATCGATCGGCCGCCGGCGATAGGGAGGGGAGGAGGGGGAGGGGGGGGGGGGGGGAGGGGTCTCTTCCTTCCTAGGCCATACCTGCTTCACGTGCGCATTGAGCGTGCGGCCCAGCGCGTAGTGGTTGTGGACGTCGCGTGGCGCAACGCCATTCTGTCGGGCTGGCGGCGCAGCAACACGGCTTGGGATCGAAACCGGTGCCGGCGTGTCAGCGGTAGAGGAGGGTGCTTGCACCTCGGCAGTCATGGCGGGTGTGTCGTCTCTTGGAGTGGTGGAAGCGCCGAGGAAAGTTCGAGTCTCGCGTGGGAGATTAAGGTTGAACGAGGTCTGCGCAGCAGCGTCAAAAACGGGTAGCGCTGAGAATGAATGAAGCTTGTGGCTTGCAAAAAAGAGAAAAAAAGACACACAAGAGCAGAAAAGAGGTCACGCAAGGTATAAAGAGAGTAAGAAGAGAAGAAAAACAGCGCAGGGTGCACCTTTGCAAAAGCAAATCTGGGGGGGATAAAGTGAAGGCGTTCTGAAGAGCAGCGGATCCTGATTGGAAGGTACGACGGTCATTCGAGGCTTGGGTGGGTCGATTTGCGCCCTGCCGGTCCGGCAGAAAATCTGTCAGCTGGCACGCAGAGACCAGCGTCAATCCAACGCTTTGGGCTCTTACAAAGTGCTTCAGGGGTGTCAACCACCAGGGATTGTAACGACACTCCCTGCCATGACGCCAATTGGGATGTTCCTTGTCTCCTGATCTCATTTGTGCGAGTGTCTAAACACATTGTGTGCAAGTGTGTCGTCCTAGCGGGCTGTACACTGCGTGTCACAATTTTTTGGTACTGGCATTTGCGTCTTCTTCACGTCTGCACGTCTCCACGTATCCACGTCTCGAGGGCGGACTCCAGAAGAGAGAGATAGCCATGTCTGACGACGAGGCCGACCCCGAGCTCCTGGAGCTCCTGCGCCAGCATCTGATGGGCAAAGCCCCGGTGGAGGAGGACGCGGAGACGGGTGTGCTCGACGGAGCCGAGTACGTCTACGACAATGCCATTGACGTGGCCCTGGACATGCGGTCATGCAAGACCGCGGCTGCGGCCATCCACAACCAGATGCAGCTCAAGAACTACTCGGCCGCCACCTGGTCCGAGCATGAGCTGCACCCCAAGACGCGCGACGAGAGCACGGTTGCCTTCATCTTCACCATGGACCTGCTCAACTTCTCCTTTTGGTCGGAGCGGCCGCAGAGTGAGCGCTTCTCCATCGACTACCAGGGCAAAATCTGGGCCGGCTACTGGAGCCTGGTAGCCGCGCTGCAGCGGGCATTGGAAGAGGGTACATATGACTGTCTTGTTCCAACGGTTGGCGGCCCAACTTTTCTCGGATGCATCGGCGGCGATCTGACATTGTAGACATTCCCATTACTAGCTCCGACTTCTGGCAGAGTGAGGACGAGTGCGACATGGACCTGATGCGCAAAGTGTTCCGGTCGGCCACAGACGAGGAGATGCCGCTGCTGGCCGAGAGGCTAGACTGTCTGCGCGAAGCTGGCCAGGTCTTGTATGAGGTTCGTGTCTCGCTTCCCTATCTCGCTTCCCTAGCTCGCCTCCCTGCCTCCCCCTGACAGCGTCCAGAAATACAGCTGCAGCTTTGTAAACGTCATCGCTGCGGCCGACGGCTCCGCCGCCAAGCTGGTCAACCTGCTGGCACGAGACTTTCGCTGCTTCCGAGACGAGTTTTTCTTTGAGGGCCGTCGGAAACCCGTCCGGTTCCTCAAGCGCGCGCAGATTCTCGTGGCCGAGCTGTGGGCGTGCTTCGGGGGCACGGGCTACGGCGAGTTCCGGGACATTGACAAGATCACCATGTTTGCCGACTACCGGGTGCCGCAGATCCTGCACAGCATGGGCTGCCTCTACTACAGCCCACCGCTGCTGACGGCCATCCAGCAGAAGAAGACGCTCGAGAGCGGCGGCACCTGGGAGATGCAGCTGCGAGGTGAGGCCGCCCGAATTACTCGGATACGAGCTACAAACGACTGTGCTAACCAGCCGCTCGACAGCCTGCAGCATCTGGTGCGTCGAGCTGCTCCGCCGGGAGATTGTGCGCAAGCACCCCGAGGCCGAGGTCAATGCCATCCTCATCGACTTCTTCCTCTACGACACTATGAAGGAGATGGAGGCAGCCGGCAAAGACGAGATTCCACACCATCGGACGCGGAGCATCTGGTACTGAAGATGCTGAGTGACGTCTTCCTTTTTTTCCTATTTTCCTGTACATTTCCCTTGCGTTTTTGCGCTTACGTTATTAGAGCATCCATTTCGTGCAGGTCCGTCTGTACAAAAGATATAAGATACATAGACATGGAAATGTTAGACATCCATCTCAAGACATGTGGCCATTCGCAAGATTGATCTCTCTGGTATATGTCCTCATAAAAATAGATATATTCGTACAATGTGTTTCGTGCGCCGTTAACCCAGACTCCCCTCCGATCCTCAACCTGAATCCTCTACCCGATCCATTCTGTCCCTCTCCTGCCCTGTGACTGTCTGCCTCGTATTTAGACAATAACTGGCGGATTCAAGATGCGGTCAATCAATGCCTGCTCTACGCCCTCCACACCCTTGTCCTCTTCCCGGAGGAGTACTGCCAGCACTTCAATGGGCGGCTCCAGTCCCAGCCGCTGGGCCCGCATCCACCGCTTCTTTCGAGAGATGCCAACACAAGGCTGTTTGGTTAGCCGAGCACGCAAGTAGAGGTGACAGGAAGACAACATACCCCGAACTGTGAGCTGACGTCAAAATACCGCAGAACCTTCTCGCCCAGATCCAGGCCTGTCTGGTGCACCCGCCGGGCCGTCCGCTGGGCCTCGATGCCCTGCCAGTACCGGCGGATCTGAGCCTGGCTCACGGCGGTTGCCTTGATCTCGGACTGGGACCGGACAGGCGGCTCTATCTTGGCCGCGGGGACAGCCGGCTCTTCTTTTGTGGAGGCCTCCTCTTCTCTGGCAAGCTGTGCGTCTTCTGGTGTTTCCGCCTCTGCCTTTGCCTCTTCTGATCTCGGCTTTTCCTTTTTCGTCGCCTTTTCGGCCTTTTCTGCGCCAAAAAACGCCGCCTCTTTCGCCGACTGCTTCGAGGCCGACACCTTGGTCACACGGTGGTTGAAGCTCAGCGTGACCTGGCGGCCGCCGGACGTCGAGCGGGCGCCCGAGACTTTCCGTGTTGCAGGAGCCATCTTTTGTGCAGTTTGTGTGGTAGTGTAGGTCGTAGAGATAGTCGCTCTTGTCCTGTAAGTAGGTACGCACATAGGTATTCGTCTTCTATCGTCGGCTGACCTCGCAGAGCCCGGCACCTGTGGCATGCACAGTTCACGTCTTGGAGATTCGCCTCGAGATCCCGAGAGGGGGTTCCGGCTTAATGCCTGCTGGCGGGGCAACGCCAAAATTACAGGAAAGCACGTGACCCCAAAGAGCACATGCCCCAGATTCGTCAAATCGCCATTCGCTGATTGGATTCGGAGGAATGCGTCGAGAAGTGCACAATATCAACATCAAGTGAAGAGCTCTCTCAATTCAGCCGTAGAATGAGGTGTGGCTAGCGGATCAACGTGTTGTAGCATATCATGGACAGAAGGACTGCTGTTCGCACGGTAAAATGCAAGCTACAGGCCTAATTGAATCCCTCACCGCTTAATCCCTGGGGCTCTATTTTCTGCCCCCAAAACTCCAGATATTACACTTTTCGGTGACGTTTCGTCTTCTAGTGACCGCCCCCATCCCACTTTGCTTGTATATGGCTGTCGGATCATCCTCGCTCCGTCCCGCTCTACTTCGGCCTCTGCTTTCTGCGTCGCAGCATACGATCCGCCTCCCCGTCTCCTCTCCACTGCAAGCGTTTATTCAGCCCTTTCTTCTCTCGCCTCGCCTAGCTCGCTATAGCGCCATGGCCCCTCCCACAGACCGGAGACCCGTCGTCATCTCAGGCCCCTCAGGCGGTGCGTCCCCTCCCCTCGCGAGAAGAATGAAAAGGCAGAACGTGCTAACTCTCTCTTGCAAGTTGGCAAGGGTACCCTCTACGGCCTGCTCTTCACGCGCCACCCTGACGTCTTCTGCCTGTGTATGTACTCCCCTCCTACCATTCTCTTGCTTGCTGTGCCACTTTCCCCGTCTAACACCCGCTAGCCGTCTCACACACCACCCGCAACCCCCGCCCGGGCGAGAAGAATGGCCACGACTATCACTTTGTCTCCATGGCCGAGTTCGAGAAGCTCATCGCCGAGCACGCCTTTATCGAGCACGCCCAGTTCAGCGGCAACCGCTACGGTACGAGCAAACAGACGGTGGCCGACCAGACGGCCAAGGGCCGCGTCGTCGTCCTGGACATTGAGATGGACGGCGTGAAGCAGATTCAGGCACAAAAGGCTGCCGCCGCCAAGGCGGGCCGTCCCGGCTGGGAGGCCCGGTACATCTTCATTGCGCCGCCGTCGGTCGAGGTGCTCGAGAAGCGGCTGCGCGGCCGCGGCACGGAGACCGAGGCCAGCGTGCAGAAGCGGCTGGACCGGGCGCTGCTGGAGCTCAAGTACGCCGAGACGCCTGGCGTGCACGACAAGATCATCGTCAACGATGACCTGGAAAAGGCCTACAAGGAACTCGAGGACTACATCTACAAGGAGCCCGAGACCAAGAAGTAGGTCACAACACAGACAAGGGCGCTGCTTCGCATCAGCACGTATATATATAGCCTTTTGGTTCTGAGGATGACGACAAGACCTGTGGAACTCGTAAGAACATTAGAATAACAAGCATTCCAGATCCAGTCTTTTATAGACGGGGGAAATACATAGAGCATTCCATGACACTCTACAACTCTACAAATATAAAGACTTCAGCCGCCATACATCTCATATATTGATTGCGTCAAGTACAGGTATCGAACTAACTCTATGAGTGTCGTGGGCTGGACAATTAAAAGAATCAGACCAAAAACAAAAGAGAGGCAAAGAGGCAGCAGCAAAATAATAAATAAATAAAAAAAAGAAGCTTCATCAGGGGGGGGGAGTACTAAAAGAAATATTTGGGAGCGAAGAACGTCCAGCCTGAAAAGGGTGAGAGCCAGTCGTCTGCACAAACAAGAAGTGAGGGAGGAAAAATCAACTAGACACGAAGCATAAACAGAAGCATTGGCCAACGCAGATTGCCCAGCGCCATTGCCACCTCGAAATACACCGGCCTTCCCTCCCAAGAAATAGCTGTGTCATTCTCAAAACTGATTCTCGTGTCCTTCTTGGCCGTCAAAACGAGAGACTTTTTGGTAACTTAATAAGTAGATAAGAGGCACGCAATCGACAAAAGACGAGCCAGGGGGGTATGAGAGTACGAGTAAAACCACAGGAGCTCCATGAGACCAATCTCAACACGACTCGGACAAGGAAAACACATCTCCTCTCCAAATTAGTAGCCGTTCATGGTCATGCGCTGAGAGTTGCGGCTGATCTCGCGGTCGGCAGCAGGGCTGATGGGCCGGCTGCTGTGGCCCTGGGCACTGCTCTCCTTCAGGGCCAGCAGCTGCTTGGCACGGAAGGTCTCGTAGTGGATCTGTGACGTTGTCTCGATCAGATCCTGCAGGTGCGTGCGGAGCAGGAAGTTGCGCAGGTGGACGAATTCGCAGTGGTCCTCATCCTCGACATTGATGACGCCCCATCGGTTCTGGCGCGCGGGGACCTGCTTTCCGTTGATGATGATGGACTTTTCAGAGCCCACAACGGCAAAGGGAACAAGGCTCTGCAAGAGTTGTTAGCATGGCGAGGAAAGGAAAGGGGACATTCTTGCTGACCTTGATCTGGGTGTTCATCGCCACTTCCTCCTCGTCAAGCTCGTCGTTGTCGTAGGGGTACATCTTCAGGTTGTGGAAGGAAAACTCCTCCTTGATGGCCTCCTTGAAGGCCTGGCGCTCCTCCAGTGTCAGGGAGTCGGACTTGGCGATGACGGGCACGACATTGACGACGTCGGACAGCTTCTTGAGAACGACGATATCGATGGGCTTGAGCGAGTGGCCCGACGGCTGGATGAAGAACAGGCAGCAGTGGATGCGGGTGTCCTGGATATAGCGCTCACGCTGGGCGGTGAGCTCTTTCCGCAGGTAGGCGGAGTGCTGGTCCTTGATGTACTTGACGATGGGGTCCCAGCAGCGGTCGTTGTTAATCAGATCGCCGTAGCCGGGAGTGTCGACAATGTTCAGCCGGAGCCGCACACCCTCCTCTTCGATAATGTGCGAAACGGTGTGGATCTCGGTGGTCGAGCGGATGGTCTCCTCGGGCATCAGACGACCCTTAGACTCCATCAGATGCGAGGCGAAGATTGTGTTGATGAGAGTCGACTTTCCCAGACCAGTTTGACCTAGCAAGGGGAGAGGTCAGCGACTGCGAGCAGAATGGGCGCAAAAGGACGATGTGTCCAGAAGCGTGAGCTCCCCAATCACGATCACCCCTTTCCCAGATTCGGGTGCAGGATGACGGGAGAAACAACACGAGGCGAGCAGAGGCTGGGATCAGATTCATCACTCACCAACACAGATAATGTTGAACTGGAAACCACGCTTCAGGAGCTTGCGCTCGATCTGAGACGTGATGCTGTCAAAACCGACATGGCTTTGAGGGTAGATGGTGGCAGGGGGCATGGCAGCCATGGTAGCTGATTTACGGGGGGGGAAGAGGCGCGAGCGAGTCGGTGAAACGAAGGAACACGAATCTTCACGAGGCGAAGACGGAACTGAAGAGCAGGACAGAAGCTGGGACACGCGGTGGCGATGATGGACGAGGAGCTATCGCGATACGGGAAGGAAGAAACAAAAGATGAAGTTTTGAGGAGGGAAATTGGCGAAACAAATTGTGGTGTATGTAGCACTTTCGTTATATTAGGGGGGATTTTTTCCGCGTCCCCCTTCCCTTCTCCTCCCCTATTCTATGGGCAATAGAGCAGCAGGCGCGACCCAACGGTCGTCCACCTTAGCGCACAGGGGTAGAAAGGGGAAGTGGCTGGATGGCTCTGATTGGTCGAAATGGAGTCCGTGTGTCTGGCGGGACACCATTGGCCGACCGGCAATTTATGAGGGTCCACTTGCTTAAGGCGGTTTAGGTGCGATTTGCGCTAGCCCAAAGTTTCAATTTCGCAAATCCCTAGGAAAAAAAGTTGAAGCTCGATCACGGTATATCCAACACACGCGACAGCAAACGGCACACACACACACACGGACCAGGCGAGGGCCATTGAGAGAGGCTTTGCAGACATAGCGCTTTCCTCCCCCGCACCCCCAAGTCCAGCCTTGTTGGCAAGGCCAGCCGCGAGCTCTTGCAAAAATGGCTGCCGCCGCCCCGTTCCGGGCAACAGTTGCCTCGGCAGGCCTTCTACCCCGGCTCGCCGCTTCCTCCACCTCTGTCGGCTCATTAATACCGGCACGGCCACTGCGGGTTGCCTCTCTGTTTATGAGCCAGCTGGCTGCGGTGCCATTTCTCCCGGCGATTTCCCTGTCGCTTCCTTCGCTGCTTGAGGGCATCTGGGAGTCGATCCTCCGGGCGGTGCCGAAAAAGAAGACGTCGCACATGAAGAAGCGGCACCGGCAGATGGCCGGCAAGGCATTGAAGGATGTGAACTCCTTGTGCAAGTGCCCGGCGTGTGGACGGACAAAGCGGATGCACTACGTGTGCCCGTATTGCATGGAGTGTACGTCTCGCCTGCTTTGTATTCGTCCCATTGGCGGGCTACCGCTCTCGCATTTGGATGTTTGGTGACTTCTAGGTCTTGTTCTGACATGTTCTTAGCACTACGGCAAATGATGAAGAAGAAGTTATAGACCGCCTGAGCGAACCCACCGACGGTGGCTGTCATCTGGGCTGTCTGAATGCTATGTCGCAACACAGGACACCGCCGGCAGGCATTGATCCGCCAGAACACATGTCGGCCCGCCACGACGCACGACGCAACGACTCTTTGTATACTACTGGCCAGGAGGACTAGAGCTGGGAGGGTTGGGACATGCGGCTGTCGTGACCTGTATATTATCGGCCCTTAAAGGGAGTCAAGCAGTTCTCTCGGGGCCTCAAGTCGATAATTCTCCAATGTACCAAAAAAAAAGTAAAAAGAACATATTTTCCGCAGCATTACTTTCAAGTAAGGCGCTCGTATGACGTTGCAAGGTTGGGGCAAATAGCTCGAGGCGACTGCAGCAAAGGAGGTTCACGACAGTCTATTTTACAAGTTCTGTATGTCTCCCCACTCACTGTAGAATGTCCCGCCGTATTTCTGGGTTAGTTTTGCTTACAAACGTGAGCAAGTACGAGTACGGAGAAATATATTGTGCTCGCAGAGCTTGCTTGTGTTCGTAGAGCTTGCGGAAGGAGCTGTCAGCGCGGCTGCCCCACATTGAATTTTGACCAACATCAAGTAGCAAACAGCTTCTGCAAAACCTCACTCTAGCAACCTCGGGCATTCCCCGTCAAAGGACGTACGTCGACCGCCTCTCCGCAGCCTCAATTTCCGCCATGGTTTGTTCTTGTGCACCCTGGATCCTCCTCCTTCTCGCACTAACTCTTCGCAGTCGAAGCAGTACTACATTGCCAAGGCTGTGGACAATGGTA
Source organism: Harringtonia aguacate (assembly GCA_014183095.1). NCBI lineage: Eukaryota > Fungi > Ascomycota > Sordariomycetes > Ophiostomatales > Ophiostomataceae > Harringtonia > Harringtonia aguacate. The sequence goes on from JACCPH010000025.1 coordinate 53,072, forward strand.
GGTCAACCCCGCCAAAGGCAAAGGCCCCAGCAGGAACGCATCTGACACAAGGCTCGCTCCCCAGCCCACGAGACGGACATATTCTCCATCGCCGTCACTCCGGCCGGTGTCATCTCCGGCTCTGGCGCCCCGACGCTGCGCGTGCACAGCACGGCCACGGCCGAATTCCCGCTTGCGCAGTCCGTCGACGACGCCCACAAGTTGGGCTGCCACCATGTGGCCACGTCCAAGGGCGGTGCCGGGCGCGTGGCCTGCTCAGCCGGCTTCGGCGGCGAGGTCAAGATATGGCGGTGCAGCGAGGCAGGCGAGTGGGACCTCGACTACACGCTATGGCCCAAAGACCTGGCAGAAGGCGTCGAGGGCGCCAAAGAGGGCCGAAGCGGCAGCGGCAGCGGCGGTGGCAGCAATACCGGCGACGCCTGGGCGCTGGCCCTCAGCCACGACGAGCAGTACATGGCCTACACGACGCACGACGGCCGCATCGGCGTGTGGGACCTGGCGGCGCGGGCGCGCCTGCTCGTGTACAGCACGCACAACCGCGCCACGAGCAGCTTCGCCATGGCGGTCGACCTGAGCCAGGACGGCCGCTACACGGCGGCGGGCTACCAGAGCGGGTCGGTCTGCGTGTTCAACAACGACGAGTCGAAGCTCGTGTACGCGCTGCCTGGACTGGCCAAGCCCGTGCGGGCGGTGGCGTTTTCACCGCTGGGCAAGCGGCTGGCGGCCGGCGGCGACGCCGGCGTCATCTCGCTCTACGACATGAAGCACGGCGAGCCCGTGGGCAACCTGACGCCGCCCGGGTCGTCGGGCACGGCGGGGTCTGCGTCTTCGGTATGGGTCATGTCGCTCGACTTCTCGGCCTCGGGCGAGTTCCTCCTCGCCGGCTACATGGACGGCAAAGTGCGCGTCTGGAACATTGAGCTGGGCACGTGTGTGGCGACCAACGGCGAAACCGATGACATGTCGACGGTGTGGAGCGTCAAGTGGCTGCCGCCACGGTCCGAGCGGCCCGGGGCGGATACGGAGAGCTTCTGCACGGCGGGCGCCGACCGGCGGCTTACAATCTACCGGGAGGCCGGTTCGAATCCGATCATATAACGAGAGATTCGAGGATGGCGAGGGAATGTAGCAGACGCGTGTCGATTGGATCACACAGAAAAAGCGGTGCTGGAAGACATGACGTCTGTCGTGTGCCTGTGGCCGTGCCTATGCCATATGGCAAGCAGGAAATGGCCGGCCGGAGTACAAAATGTTTGCAAGCCATGACTAACCTACATCGCTGTGCTGCGATGCTCTGTCGAGCAGCCTACGGGTCAGGACAGCATCGTATGCCGCTGGAGATGGCGCAGCAGTTGGCAGCATATGCAAGCTGGGACCGGTTAGGTCCCCTGATTTTGCAAGGTTTGCACGATCTGTAACTCTGGGCACATTTCTATGACAAGGCTGTGCCTTGAATTGAGATCAATCGCTATGTGGAAAATATTTGCACCAAGACATGACCAACACAACATTTTCTGCATTCCTTTTTTGTACAGTGTAAATCAGTTGTGCCTCTGTAAACTTTCAGAATTGACAGTCGCGACAGAACGCGAATTCGGAAAGGGGTAATGTTAATATCACAGCCGAGACGGCAGATCAGACCTGGTTCGGCTCGGGCAGTCGATTAATGCGGTATGCCCAACAGAGCCACGGCTGCAGCAAAAAGCCGGTCAGATCGTAGACTAAGCTCCTGCTTCTATCTGTTTCTCGCCTCTTCTTGAGCATCTTTCGTAAACCAACACCACATTGTCATGTTTCTCTATCACTTCGGTACATCAACATAATGTATCATGTAGCATCTGTCATGATCGATCCCTTCTCCAATTTCTTTGGCTCTTCACTCGCTCGACGAGAGTCTGGCTGACAAGCGACTGGCTGCCTGTCTTCCCTTGCCATCCCGGCACTGGCTTTATTTATCATCCATTCCCTCGGCGCCTTGAAATCACTCAGCGTCCCCATCGCTCTCCTGTCGGCAGCTGGTGCTTCCATGGCCGGCAGTGGCCGGATGGTCGGTCATGGTCTCTGGTGAAAGCAGGGTCTGCACTGTTTGGGAAGGAGACAAGTTCACAGGGAATTCTAATGGCGACATGTCTTTCTTTAGCCTCGTTGGTGTGTCATGGCCGTTGTTTGTGTTCGCCTGCATTTTAATACGTGCGTGCCCGTTCTTGGAATGCAATGGTCTTCTCTTTCTGTCTCTTGATCACATCCCTGTCGTTGCCATAGACCATTCCGTCGATGCATCTCCTAGACATTCATTCCACCTCTTCAATGCGAGGCCTCTTGGTCGGTTGCGCGGTTGGTGATGGCGCGGCCGCCGACGTCGACGCAGATGTGGACGCCTCGACGGTGTGCCAGCTGTCCGGGTTGATGGACAGACCGGCCAGACGGGTTAGGCCGCCCACGGGCTGCTCGGAAGACCGCGCCTCGCCCGGCACCAGCGATGCGAGCTGCCAGTTTTCCAGGCTCTCAATCACGTCTGCGGCATGCTGCCGCACCAGCCCGTCCGTGTCCGTGTCGGCGACGTACCGGAGGATGCGCAGGATGTCGTCCTGGCTGGCCTGCGTCAGGCCGAACCCCAGACGCCGTCCGCTCTCCCGCGCACCGTGGAGCGCCCGCACAAAGCTGAGGATGAGCACAATGGCGGCGCGGCGCAGGATGGCCGTGGCCGCGTCCGTCTCCATGGCCAGCACGTGCAGACACAGGTCGACAGCACCCGACGTCAGCGCGGCGCCCAGCCCGGCCACGCTGGTGTCGATGGCCGTGGCCAGGATGGAGAGCGCCGACGCGCGAATCCGCACGTCCTCGTGGCCTTGTCGGCTGCCCCAGCCCTCGACGATGCCGGCCAGGATGGCGTTGCGCTGCTTCTCGCCGTCTGACATGTCTTCATCCTCGTCGTTTTCGTCGCCGTCGCCGTCCTGCTCCTTTCCCTCCCCACTCTTCTTCCGGCTCTTCATCTTCTGTAGCCGCTCGTCACGCTCCTGCTTGGCCTTGGTCTTGGGCCGGAACCCGCGCCGGCCCGCTGTCTCCAGCAGCGTCTGGCCCACCTGCTGCGCCGTCTCGCCCGCAAAGGTCTCGCCCAGCCGCTCCACAACCTGCAGCAGGGCCTCGCCAAAGCGCAGCCGCGTGTCGATGCGCTTCATCTCGCCGGTGTCGACGTAGTGGTCCAGCAGCTCCTTGGTGGTCGACTTGGGGTGGCGGTCCGCCAGCATCGTAAACATCTTGATGACGCGCAGGTTGACATAGCCCTCGTTCTCGTCCAGCAGCGACGACAGCAGCACCAGCAGCGCCGGGATGTCCAGGACGGCACTGCGCGCCTGGATCAGGTCCTGCAGCAGGCTGAGGCCCTCTGAGCGCACAGGCGGCGGCGAGTCGGCCTGTGTGATGTACGACATGGCGAGGCTGAATGTCTTGCGGTCTTCTGCCGCCTTGTTGTCCACGCTGGCCGTGGGTGTTTCTGTGGGGTCCTCGATCTCGTCGCGGTACCGCAGGAAGAGCAGCAGGTTGTGCGCCGTCTTGGCCGTATCTTGGGCGTTCTCGGTGCCAGACAGAGCGCTGATCTTCTGGAGAGAGCTCTCGATAGACTGGACCACGCTGTCCGCAACGTTCGCTCTGCGGAAACCAGGTGCCGTCACCACCAGGTTCAGAAGGCTCAGCAAGATGGGCACGGATTCGTCTCCGGCGAGCGACGCATCGTCCTGCTGGCGAAGCAGCCCGTCGACGAGTTCGAGGATATGGCTTGGCCGTCCAGCGAGCTTCTCTGGAAACTTTTCCATCATCCTCTGCAGGATGCTTCCCTGCAGGACCTCGGCCAGCGAATCTTCTGTATCGCGGTCTTCCTCTTCAGATTTTATCAGCACTGTCCCTTTCGCCTCCTTCCGTTTGGGTGTTCTCGACGTGAGCCATCGGCCAAACAGGTCCAGGAAGACAGACGAGATGTCGTCATCGTCTGTCGATATGGATGCCAAGAGGTCCAGCAGGGCATCGGCCTTGGGGCCGATGTCATTCCAACGTGACTGCATCACGTCGGCCGGGTCAAGCCGGCTGCTTGATGCAGACACGATGCAAATGCCCGCAGCCGAACCGGTGCCCGTCGACTCGTACACCCACTGGGGCGATTTCTCTGGATTCCGAGAGCCATCATAGAGAAGATTCTGGATGATCGGCATAGCCTTGTCTGCGGATGATGAGATCTTGAGGTAGATTTTGAGCAAGTTTCGCGCAGGCAAACAGAAGTCTTCTTCGACATGTTGCGAGTCCTTTGGTTGGGGCCACGATGAGAGCGCCCATAGTGGCAGAACGATGGGTCCCAGCAACCTTCTCGTCAGGCCCGGGTTGGGGTGGGATATGATAAGCGTCTGCAATCTACGGAGGCCCTGGGATACGTCGTTTTCAGACACGAGAACGGTGGCGGCATTTTTGCGAAGGTCTACCACCGCATCATCGTCAGGAGCCGTGTTTTGTGTGCGGCTGGTCGTCGGGTCGATGCACCTCAGCATGGGCTCTGCAAAATGCATCCAGCCAGGGGTGCCTGAAGCCTGTTGTCAGCATCTTCTTCCACGTCAACTCTTCATGACCCTGAGCAGGTCTCCTCCTCACCTGGGGCGCCGAAGCTCTTGCGGCCCAGAATGCCAAACCCGATCACGTAGGCCGCCACCTTGGCCAGCTCCAGACCGTCGTGGCCGTCGAGAAGCGACAGCAGCTGTGGCGCGATGCCGCGGAACCAGGCGTCTGGCTCTGTTCTCGCGGGCGGACTGGCCAGCAGCCGTGTCGCCATCTTGAGCGCCTCGAGCGTGATGTTGGCCCCCTGCTTCTGCGGCTTGGCCACCTCGGCCGCGCTAACGGCGCTGGACGGGTGAACAGAAAAGACAAACTCGAGAGTGGAGCGCACGCCGTCGTCTGACCGCAGAGGCAGCTGCGCCAGCGTGCTCATAAACTCGGCCTGCAGCCAGTCGGGCACGCGGCCCGGCTGGATCAGCACATTGAGGGCGGGCAGCAGAATCACCGGCCGTGTTCTTCTCCCGTCAGGATGTCTGCACACACACACAAAAAACGCAATTTCATCTTGTCGCAAGCACCGTCCTTCCCCCCCCCCCCCCCAAATCCAGACTCACCCTCTGACAAAATCCAAGAATCGCCGTTGGCTCTCGGCTCTCGTCTGGCTGCTTGAAGCATTCGGATCGAATGCGTTTGTGCCTAGACTGACCAGGGAGTCTATCAACGCCTGTTGCGACTCGCGCGCCTCGTTTCCGGAGATGGTCGGCTCCATGGTTTTGATGTTCTGTCGTTCGTCGCCATCCAGATGCCCTTGTCTGCATGGTTAGGATTAGTAATACAGACACTAGGCTGCCCGACTTCGAGAAACTTTGTAGGTGCCCGTCACGATTATATAAATCACGTGTTAATCTGCTAAACTGATCGTATTCACTTAAAAGTTCAGATCTGTCTAAAATAGGACTAGCGCTACAAACGCGGTTCCCCAGACGCGGTCCAAGTAAATAAATGGAGCTGCTGTCTGCTTCGAAGCTTCTCTCTCCCCTTGATTTCTCCTCCACGGTCTCTCTCGAATCCGCCTTCAGCATATCGCCTGCTGCCTAACCTGCGGTCATCGAAAACATCTGATCCCTGGATGCCAGCATTGCGTCTTTCTTGGGACAGGCCACCGCATTCTCCAGACCTTGTTCTCTTCTTGCTTTCTCGCCCTATTCGTTGAGCACTATGCAGATTCACTTCAGCCCGAGACTACCTCTGTCAGCCGGCCTCCTTCCCTTGGGGGGAGGGGGATCGAGCCATATAGCAAACCTCGCCTTCCCTGCAGTTTCCCGAATCCCGTTTCCCTGAAAAGGGATTGTCGTCCTGGACATGTTCATGCTTGGGTGGAACTCATTGTCAAGACCGCCGCCCGTGTGAGCAAACGGCTTCGGAACTTAACCCTAAGTATTTTGGTGTCCTTACCCGCTGCCTGCTTTCTCCCCCGGGAGGGAGCGGGCATGGCAAGGTCAGGCTTGCGCCCGTGGTCCGCTCCAGCATGTTTGCCTTTTATCCCCGTCCCGCGCGCTGGCGCAGACCCGACAGACCCCATGGAAGGTTTGCATTTTCCGTGTCCGCTGAAAAGTTGTCGCGGGACCAGCGAGCGGGTCGGGGGGACCGGCTGAACCAGCGAGCATTCCCAGTCACCAGCATGTCCGGGCTCCCTGGCCTCTCGTGAAGGGGAGCCAAGGGCGGTGGGCAAGTGTGCGGACCCATGAGTCAGTATGATAAGAACCTCTGGTCTGAGGTCGCTCGTCAGGTCGCGCGGCTGGGAACCAGTACCCTGGTCACATATTTTTGAGGCTGTCACCGCTGGTCAAAGTCAGATGCAATATGGCTTGCGGGCACAGATACGTCGGGAGGGCGTGGGCTGTCCATTCGTTTTTCTGTCTTTTGCTCCTCGGAGCAAAACGACCTCCGGAGCAGGAGTTGGACCGCAGCATGGGTACAACGATCAGATCGGCGACATTTCACACATGCATTCACTGCCAGCAATGTCACCTTGCCTGAATCAGCCCTTGGCTGAGCAAGGATTGTCTGGCAACACAAGGAAATGCCTCTTCTGATATTCAATACCTTCTGTCTCATGTCTGTCACGCTCCCAGAAGCTCCTGCTCTTGGACTGCCTAGCAGGAATTGGACTTCCCCGTCTTCCCGGCGCTGTTTGCGTCCCAGTCTCGCTCATAGACGTCGGGGTGGCCTCGCGCCTTGCGGCTCTCTGGGTCGCTGGCGTGCGGTGTGCATCGGCGTGCCCTTACACACAGCCTCGACCAGGCGCATTAACTTGTCGTCCACAGGTATTGCATCCTCTGATTCGACAGGCCGCCACAACCACAGCCGTGCTCTGTTTGGAATATGGTTTGTGCTTTCCTCTGGTCTCCCTGGACTTCAGGGCTAGATTGGCAGAGATGACAGCGCGGTTTTTACAGATGATTTTGTCTGCGCGGAAACCATGCTCCTCTCCCTTTTTTTTTCTTTCCTTTTTACTTTCCCCTCTCCGTTACTGGGTCTCCCAGTGTGTAAAGGGAAGAGGAGCAACAAAATCCAGTCTATGTCGGCAGTTTGCAGCCACGGACAGATCTTCTTCGGGCTGATTTGAATCTGAGCTCACGTTCTGGGGTAGAGAGTGGGGAGGAACGAGGCACCTGCCGCGGCGAAAGTTGCGAAAGCAGGTGGTGCGGATTTTTGCCTGTCTCGAAGACACAGCCTGGTTTATTCCATTCGGGAAAGTTGGCCAGTGTGCATTCACGCTGGACATGAGCCCTGGGGACAGGTGCAGGGGCTGAGACGGACGTGCGTGAGGGGCCGTCCTAGGGCTGTCACATTGTCGGGGGCCCCCATGCCTGTTCTGCAGCTCTCCTTGTTCATTCTACAGCCTGCCAGGGTGTCCTCTGCGGTGGGAGGCGGAGCTCCGGGACCCATCTCGAGTTGGAGTCAGAGTTTCGCGCTCGTCCGGATCTGCTGAGCACTGCCTGGGCGTCCTGATGGGTGCTGGGAGCGGAAGGGATTGTGTTTGCAGGGGCCATGGTGTCCATGTTGGGGGCGATCTCGCAGTGCAGTTCATTTGACAAAGGACTGGGCTTTTTGGAAAGCTGTCCTGGTTGCTCTCTCACCTGAAAATGGCGCAGAGAGCAACCCTCCTTCTATTTAGGGGATAAGTCTACCCCCTCTGATTTTTTTCTTTTCTTTTTCCATGTCGTTCTGGCTAACATGCGACTGCAGCATCGAGCCCTTGCTCCCGACGCAGGAGGCAAAACGTGCGCATGGGCAGTCAGCATGCTTGTGCACGAAGGATGTGGGAGACATCTATACGAGTACGAGCACTAGCCTCGGCGTGGGCGAGGTGGCGATGGTGAAACAGACTGCCATTTTGTAGAGTGATGAGATCGTGTCCGCAGGTTCGGTGGGAGCCGCCGTTACATCGAGGCGTACGTCGTAATGCATACATGCATACCGTGTAGGAGGAACACCGGACGGGTGGCCGGACGGGGCAGCAAAAGCGCAAGCCACGAGTACTCTGCAAGAGCGAGGTTGCCAAATTACCTGCTGCAACCATGGCCCACCCAGACGCGCCAAAATTGGGAACGGCATCTGGTCAGGTCATCCTTTCGCCTGACCGGATCGTGTCATTTCGGGAAGGCTGGCCAGGCTCGAAAGGAACTTGTCGGCTGTCCGGGCAGCTTGTTTTGTTCTTGTTGTCTTGTTAGACGAGATGAGGCATATCTCATTTGTATTTGTGCTCATTGTAAAATACAATACGAGTAAACGTCGGAACGGCTCCAGGTCGCATCGTGCCATGTTGCAGAGCCCATGTCGTATTGCTCATTTTGTGTTGACAATACGACGCTGGGACGCGGCCAGGAACGCAACGCCCAACGAACTGCCACGGAACCTTTTTTCGATTATCTTCCAGAAGTGCAACGCCGCTCCCCAGCATGCCAGGCAAAAAGGGTAATAAGATATCTTATGTTTCAACGGGCTGATTTTTTTCAGGCTCGCTATAATAGCAGTAATATTAAAAAGCAGGTAATATCTTAATATAAATAAACCAGATCCAGCAAGCGAGTGAATAAATAAAAAATAACGCCAGGGAGGGGCCACCTTGAGAGGCCACACTCCCATGGCCAGTCCCAGGTTCGGTCCAGAACACAACCACCCCAACCATTGCAGGTCCCAACTTTAAAAAATCTGGGCCATTTTAAGCTGGGGGAGAGGTGGTGGAGGAAAGAAGAAATGGGGGGGAGAGGGGGGCAGCAGCAGCCACGCGTCAACGGCTGTTTGGACCGGAAGAGAGAATGACGCTTATTAGGCCATTCCCATCGTGGGAAACGGACGGCTGGCCGCGTACGGCGGCAGCTGCATCGGCTGCAGATATGGTGACGGCTGGTATGGAGGCTGCGGCTGCGGCTGGGACAGCAGCTGTGGTTGGGACGGGGCCAGTTGCTGCTGTTGCTGCTGTTGCTGCTGCTGCTGCGGTTGCAGCGGCAGCTGTGGCTGCGGCAGCATCTGATACGGCTGCTGCGGCATCTGCATCTGCATCTGCTGCTGCTGTTGCTGTTGCTGTTGCTGTTGCTGTCGCTGCTGCTGTGCCCTCTGCCGCAGCGTCCACGAGGTGAAGGCGCCACCGGCTTCTGGCCGCACCACCACCTCCATCACGGCGTAGCGCAGCATGCCCTCCTCGAAGATGGGGACGCCAATCTCCATCTCCGGCGGCACAGTCGGCATGGGGATGTAGCCGCCGGCTTCGTCCACCTCATCTGCATCTCGTCCGGCAGCCTGGTGGGTTGTTAGTGGTGATGTCCGGGGAGGAAGGGGGGGGGAGGTGGAAAAGAAGGGATGAGACTAACACAGCACTCGGCACAGGGTGCGTTGTTGACAAAAACCCAGTTGGGGCAGTCGTGTGTGTAAAAGTACTTGCACCGGTACTTGTAGAAGCCGCCGCTGCCGCTCATGCTGGGCAATGAGGGTGGGAGAATGGAGAATGGAGAATGATATGGTGTAGAGGGTTGATGATGAGTCGTGATTTCCGTCTCTCTGGACAAAAAAGACTTGGCCGGAGAGGATGGTGTAGAGACGGGAGCAGAGACGGGATGAGAGACGGGAGCAGAGGAGACAAAGAAGTGGTGTTACTGGCGAAGGAAGACTTGGGAGATCCTACACTGGCAAGGAGACCACGGCACGGTCCGGCCTTTTTATATGAAGGTGCATCCACACGTCTTTCCACATCCGGCCTCCATTGTTCCTCTCTCTCTCTCCTCGCGTCGCCCCCCCCCTCCCCTCTCTTCCTCCCCTTCCTTCGTCTCCTTTGTCCCCCCAACAGCCTCACCGGCGACGGAACCGGAACCGCTCAATTGCCCCGTGACCGTGGTGGCAAGATGATTGTCCGAGACCAGCGGCGGCGGCGGCAGCAGCAGCATGCACGAGCACTTCCCCCCTCCCCCCTCCAAGGTGAATGGTCCTGGATGCAACGGTGGGTTGCCGGAATGGGGTGGTTTTGTGCTGCTCTGGGGGCCTCACATTCCTCTCCTCTGGTCCGAGCAGATGCAGACTGCAGACAGCAGACTGCACAAGGCGTGAGAGCTCGGGTTGGGACCCAGGTCGGACCATACCATGGCTCGCCTCGCCTGCAGGCTCGTCCGCGCGCGCGCTCGTTTCGTCTGCACGCTCGTCTGCAGGCTCATTGCAGGCTCATCTGCAGGCTCATCTGCAAGCTCGCCTGCAACCCTCCCTCGGCCGTGACGCCACGGAGACGCGTAGTGGTGTTTGTACGAGTACGGGTACGAGGGCTGGTATTACGAGGGCAGGTACGAAGAAGGGGTACGAGGGAAGGAGGAGTCGACGGCAGACACTAGCAAATGTATCCGTACAAATACTCGTTTTGTACTCTTGCCCAGCCGCATGCGCGTGGGAGAGACACAGACCCAGCTAGGACCAAATTTCCAGAATGGGCTTGGGTCTGGGTCTGGTTTCGGTCTGGCTGGCCATTGGAGGAGACGGAAAGGGACCGGGCATGTCGGCGGCTCATCGACTCGAGAAACTTGCCCCATTGAATGGGTCTGGCTTTTTTTTTTTTTTGTTGGAAATGAAAGGCCGACTGGTCGTCATCGGGACAATTCCGTCTGGCCTCTGCAGAGGCTGGTCCCCTCTCTTTTTGGGGGATTATTCTTTGTATTCCTGCTTTTTTGGTCTATTTTTCTATCTGACACCAGTCGGAGGCGCAAGTGCTCATGCTCGTGCTCGTACAAATACATGGGTATGACACAGTGATACAAATATACGGAAGCGCCAGTTCAAATTGACCATGGGGAGAACCTGTTTGCGGTGCAGGTGTAGCATCAAAAGAATGAGGTCCGGGATCCAGATCCTTATTCGTCTATTCAGAGTTCCATTCCAGGATGTTGTGAGAAATGACAGGATAAGAGCAAGGGAGCTCTGTTAGGCAAGGTGGTGTCGGAGCAGGAGACATCGCTCCTGCTAGCTGCTATTACCCGGCGGGCGGCGGCCGGCAGAGCTGGTGAAACGGCCCCTAAGCAGGGAGAGCGGCAGCCAGACGAGGTTGGGTTGGCCTGCTTCTGGCATGCCGTGCCGAGCTGATGCCTGCAGTGGAAGGAAGACAATGCCTGCGAGCGCGAGCGCGAGACGAATTTGAACGTCGAGACGTGGTCTCCTCATCCGTGCTGCCAATGTAAGATAGCAAGTACGAATACAGGACCGCCAGAGACAAAATAGAGTACGTCGTAATATTCATAGCCACATTCGGCAACAATCAGCTGTAACGGCGACCCACTCAGCCGGAGTCTGTTCATCGTCTCTGGGGCGGCCGCGGCAGCGCTGTACCATTCGCACGCAGCAGACGAGTACCCGTACAAATCCAGAAATGCGTGCGACGAGACCAGACGACGCCTGCGAGTGGCGAGAGCTTTGGCTGGACGACAGGCGAGCCGACTAGGCCGAGACTCCAGCCATCGTACCATTTGGCTCTTCGTCCACCTGTCCTCTCTCTTTCCAGATCCTGCCTAAGACTGGAAGGAAGGCGCAGGCCAGCCAGGCAACCAGGCAGGCCAAGAAGGGCAGGCAGGCCAGAAAGGGCAGGCAGGCCAGGCAAGCCAATGCTTATGCACACGCCCAGTATGAGACGGGTAGAGGCCAAAAAAAAAGCGTCTTCTGGTCAGACGGAATCGCGCCAGCGTCACGGTGCTAATGAAAAAAAGAAAAGAAAACCCGCCAACGGTATTCTCTCCTCTCTCTCTCTCTCTCTCTCTGTCCCCCCACCGCCCGCCCTCGTCTCCTTTCACCTCTCCCTTCCCTAACGCAACGGTGTCATCCTGGGGCGCCATCCCCAATTCCACACGCCAGCCAATCGAGACCGGTGTGACGTCCGCAAAATTCCACACGAGCACGAGTAATTGGAGTAACCGTAGGGGGGATGGGGTCTCACTGAGGTCTCAGTTGGGTGTGGCGTGGCGTTGGGGGGGGAAAAGTCACTAAGGGCGTGTGATTTTCCCAGCGGCCAACGGCCGTACGACTTACACTGGAGCTTAATATTGCCGGAGCGCACGAGCAGATTGCCGATTGGCATTCGCTGCAACGGCGGACGGGCTGGGGGACCCTTGGGGGACCCTTGGGGCGGCCTGGTCATGTTATCAACACGAGGAGGACTGGCAAGCGCATATTGCTACCGCCTGCGGACTCGTATGCTCACTCGCCTCTTGCACGCAGGGCTTTCGTCTGCATGCAAGCTGCAGCCTGTCCGTCCGTCCGCCTTCCTTCTGCAATGCACAATGCACAATGCACGCTGCACACTCGGTCGCCCGCCTGATGTGACCCCACCTCACTGGGAGAGATTGCTTGGGGTGGTCCCTTTGTCGACGCGGCCGGCATGTCAGCCGCTTCGATGCGACACGAGCATCCGCAGGGAGAAACAAAACAGGGAAACGCCGTGACGAGAAAGGAAACAAAAGAACGAAAAAGAAAGTAAGAAAAAAATTAAAAAATAAATAAAAATAAAAATAAAAACACAATCATAGAAACCACAAAACAACATGCGCACTGCATGTCTCATCCCTCGGGTCCCTCCCCCCTTCCCCCCCATTCGCGTGACAGCCAGCACAGTCCTCGCTGCTCCCCGTGCGCATGACGTTGCCGCAGAGGTGACCCCCATGGCATGGGCCTTCGTCGTCGTCTTGTTCGCCCGAGGCGAGCACGGCATAGCATTGGACCGGTCGGTGCGCCGCGCTCTCCCCCCATTCCCCCCTCTCCCAGGAGCAAAAGCGACTGCCAATATCACATGTCTGGCCGACCATGCAGGGAAACACACGACCCAGGCGGTAGCGTAGCACTAGTGGCCAGCCGGCTCGTGTGGCCCCGTACTCGTCTCGCCGTCGTAGTCGCAGTTGCACTCGCCGTCTCCCTGCAGCAGAGACCGCGTGTTTTTGCCCGTGTCGACTTGTGCAGCGAGACGACATGTCTGCACTGATGTCTTGTGCGGAGACTATTTGCAGTCCCGTCTTGTGCAAAGACTGTGTCTGCAGTGTCTGATGTCTGACGTCTGACGTCTGATGTCTGATGTCTGATGTCTGATCTGGTGTCTTGTATTGCTGTCTATTTTGCTTCTTCGAGCCCGCCATATCTGAACGCCTCGAAATCACCTTAATATGCGGAAAACCCATACCCCAACTCTCGCCCTTGCCGTCTACCGTGCTGCGAGATGACAATAACACGCCTAGCAGGCCGCCTAGACCCCAGCACGCACCGCCTCCCTCCGCCGCACCTTCTCGGCCACACGCTTCAACGCCATCTTGGCCTCGCCCTCCTCGAACGTCGACAGATCGTAGTAGCTGGGGGCAATGTCCTACACAGTTAGCACATGGGTATGCAAGGGGGGGGGAGGAAGAGAGGGGACCATACTAGTAGCCATTCCGGCTTGATGCCCGTGACGGTGCGAATGTACTGCTTGCTGGTGAGCACAAACTCGTTGTACACCACCCAGTCAAAGTCGGTCGCCACGCCCGTGCTCGGGTGGATGATAACCGCCTGGTTGTCCTTGATCGTCCGGTAGATCTTGCCCGACGCCTGCCGGTGCGCCACCTGCATGAAGAACCCAGACACCAGCGCCCGCCGGATGTTGGTGTAGTAGTTCTTGTCCGCAAACGGCGTGCTGACCAGATCGACGTCGTGCGACTCCATGTACGTCCGCAGCTGCGCCCGCACGTTGTCTGCACTCGTCAGGTGCCGGAACGACAAGAAGTTGTCGCGGCACCACTTGCGCATGTCCGTGCCGCGGCCCTCCTCGCCCTTGAACGCATGGTACACGTTTAGCAGCGTCAGATGGTCGCTGTCCACGTGCGTGAACCGCGCCTTGGCATCGTCCGCCGCCCGCCGCGCCGACGCCGGCCGCAGAAAGATCTGCGGCACCGACAGCAGCGACACAATCGACAGCACCTCGTTCGAGCAGTAGAACTCGGGCGACGTGATCAGCATCACCGCCAACGATGGGTCCAGCGGAAAGTCCGACGCCATGCTTCCCAGCTGTGTCAGCTCGCCCTCGTCGTCCAGACACGCCAGGTAGTTGAGCTCCTCCAGCGCCCGCATCATCGTCTCAGGCGGTGGCGGGTCCATAAAGTCAAAATGCACCAGGTCCTCCACCCCCAGCTTCTTCAGCTCCAGGATCGTGTTGCTGAGGTTCGACCGCAGCAGCTCCGGGTACGTCTGCTCGATCAGATCCCCCTTGAACGCCTTCTCCGTGTACAGCCGGAAGCACTTGCCGGGCCGCGTACGACCCGCACGACCCGCCCGCTGCTGCGCCGATGCTCGCGAGATCGGCGTCACCAGCAGCGACTCCACCCGGATCCGCGGGTTGTAGATCTTCTGCTTGCTGAACCCGGGGTCCACCACGTACACGATGCCATCAATGGTCAGACTCGTCTCCGCAATGTTTGTCGACACGATGCACTTGCGGCCTGGCCGCCCGCCCTTCTTGAATGGCGCCGGCGCCGGGTCAAAGATGCGCTGCTGCTGGTGCGGCGGCAGCGTGCCGTACAGCGGATACACCGTCATCGGCCCCGCGTCCGACTCGCGGATCATCTCGTCCACCTCCAGCCCGATGCGCCGACACGCGTCCTCGATCTCGTCCTCGCCCGTCAGGAACAGTAGTATGTCGCCCTCGGCCTCGGTCGCGTGGATCTGCAGCACCGTCCGCACCGCCGCCTCCACGTAGTCCTTCTCGGGCTCCGCCGTGTAAAAGATCTCCACCGGGTGCGTGCGGCCCGGCACCGCCAGCAGAGGCGCGTCGTGGAAGTAGCGCTGGAACTTTTGCGCGTCGAGCGTAGCCGACATGATGACAATCTTGAGGTCCTTCCGCTTCAGCGACAGGTCCTTGAGCAGCGCCATGAGGATGTCGGTCGCCAGCGTGCGCTCGTGCGCCTCGTCGATCATGATGCAGCTGTACCGCGAGAGCAGCGGGTCGTTCATCGACTCGCGCAGCAGCTGGCCGTCCGTCATGTACTTGAGCAGCGTCTTGGGGCCCGTGCAGTTCTCAAACCGGATGCTGTAGCCCACCTCTTCGCCCAGCTTCACGTCCAGCTCGTCGGCCACCCGCTGCGCCACCGACATCGCCGCCACTCGCCGCGGCTGCGTGCACGCCACCATCTTGTGTCGAAACTGCGGCATGTCGTCGTACAGAATGTACTGCGGGATCTGCGTCGTCTTGCCCGAGCCCGTCTCACCCACAAACACCAGGATCTGCGTGCTGTGGTAGAGTCTCAGGAACTCCTGCCGCTCCTTGTGCACCGGCAGCTTGCGTCGGCCGTCGAGAATCTGAAAGTACTTTTGCGTGTGCGGCCGGTTCGTAAAGGCGTTGTATTCGTTGTCCTCGATCTCCGCCGCCTGCTCCGCCGTCGTCTCGTTGCGCGTCATGCCCTGGAAGAACTCGCTCGACGGATGGACAAACCGCTTTTGATGGCCTGCACCTGACAATTCCTCCTCGTCATCCCAGTGCGCCAAGTAAGGGTTCTTCTTCTCCGTCTTGACCGCTCCGTCGCCGTTTGTGCCGCCGGCCGACTGGGCCGCCTTGCGGGCTTCGTTCACGTTGGCTGACGAGACATCGCTGTCTGAGTCGACTTTGTGCGCCTTGTTACGGCCCGGCACGTCGCCGTTCTCGGTCTTGATGCGTTTCATCTGTAGCGCGTCGCTGTCGTCACTGTCAAGGCTGGGGCGTTTTTTCCCCTTTGCAGAGCTGGAAATGCTAGTGCTAGGTTTTGCGTCCGTCATGATGAAAGAAAGAAAAAGGAAAAGATAAAATAAATGCAGGCAGAAAACTGGGGAATCTGTACAACGTCCCCAGAAAAAATGGGAAAATTGGCAGCTAAGGAAAAAAAAAATGAAGAGGTCGAAGAGGCAGTAACGGTCTGCTTCTTGCGATCGCCACTAAAATTATTTGGGCCAATGAGCGTAGAGGCTGATTATCAATGATAGCCCGATAAGACTTCAGGGTTAGATCTAGTTCTTCATGTACCCACTACATTTGCCTGCACAGCTCATACAACGCTCTCAGATGTACTGGGGACACAGAGTTACCGTCCCTCTCAAATGCTCATTAATACCCCACAAACTTTTGCAGAGGTTCCTGAAACCCTTTACAACCTGTCGGAGGGTAGCTTTGCAGAAAAACGCAAGACCGACAAATAAGAGGGCAGAGCGAGAGAGACCACTGCTCACTGAGTTCTAGTCTTGTTTTTTTTTTCCTACTACGGGTGTTTCTTTTCTAGTTTCCGCCCAAAACTAGAGCTGCCTTGGCCCAAGAAGAAGAGGGGCAGACTTTGTGAGTTTGTGCAACCCAGCGGGGACCGGAGAACGAAAAACTCATTTGCCAGTTCTGATAATGGCGAGCTGTCTGGCCTGCTGTCCCGAGACCCTGTAGTCACCTTGCCATCTCACTAAAAGAATCTGCTTCTCTTTCCAGCAGCTGTGCTGCTCCTCCCGCCGGCCACGATGTCGAACTCGTCCCTGGCCGAGTACGAGAGCTTTCACCCGTCTTGGCCAACCTTTTTTATCGGCCAGCACGACTCAGACAGATGGGAGGCCCTGACCGATGACCAGTATACCCGGCTGTTTCATCATGGGGTATGTTCGCTGTCTCTGGGTCGGCGTAGTGTTGCCTGCTTTTTTCCCTAATGCGTTCAGTTCTCCTTTGCGACAGCTCCCATCACAAACCGTCACTTCCATGAGCGCGTTATCGCACTTCACCAGAGCTACCTCCAGGACATCCAAGCCCGTGGCCTGACGGATGCGGAGCTGGCCAACCCCTCATTTCCTGGCCCCACGATTCCGACGCTCACCGATGAAGATACGTCCCTCTTTCCCGGTCACTACATCACCTCTGTGATTGCCCACTCGAGTCCGTGGATCGACCTGTACTCCGACGACCCCATCGTCGCCAGCCTGTCGCGCCAGGTCCTCAATCTCGAGGTGGCCTACGCCAACTTTTGCGGTGTAAGTAGCGTCGTTGTGCCCGGCCCCCGGGCGGACAGCAGCGGCAAGAGGGTCGCCCAGTATGCGCGGGCTATCAAGGAGACGCTCAAGGTGGCGAGCCGTGTCTCCATCGTCATCCAGATGCCCATGTATCGAGAGCCCGGTCTCGAAGAGAAGATCGAGACGCTGTCGGGACCAAACGCGTTTTCAGAGGCAACGACCGCAGACTCGGACCAGGAGATTGACATTTACGGCTGCTGGGACACCTGGCACACCATCCGCTCTGTCTGTGACTACAGCACGCGGCTCTTCGTGGGTAAGCTGCCGGGACACGCGCATTCTGGCCGGTGCGGTAGTCAAGCTAACAAATAAAACCACAGCCGTCCGCATTCCGCGCCGGCTGCCAGAGATCGAGCTGCAGACTCGCTGGTTCGCCGAGCCGCTGCACCACCTGACCTTTAGCGCACACATTTTTCAGGAGAACCGTGCTGGGTTTCCCAGTCTCAGCAGGCACCACCAGGAGCTGATCAACAAGTTCATGCGCCTCAAGAGCAGGCCGTGGATGGTGCTCAGCGACGCTGGTCCGGATGCAGAAACATTGAGCGGATCTGTGAAAAGCGACCCTTCTTCGCCCGGCTTGGCCAAGTCCCCATCCGACTTCCCCTCGCTCTCAGAGGCACACAACGCCTCGCTGGCGGGAAAGAAGAAGCACTCGGGAAATGCCTATGTGGCATATCTGAAACACCTGGAAAAGGAGCAGAAGCCGTACTCTGCCTTGGAGAATCATACGCTGGCTACGTTCCAAGACTGGCTTCAGTCTCCGCTGCAGCCGCTGGCTGACAACCTCGAGTCGGCCACGTACGAGGTGTTCGAGGGCGATCCGGTCAAATATGACCAGTACGAGAAGGCGATTACGGCCGCCATGGCCGACTGGAAGGCACTAAAGAAGCCGTCATCTGCGCTGCCGCGGCCCGGTCAAAAGGCGGGCGGGGATATACCAGAGCTGGTGGTGGCCGTGGCGGGGGCCGGCCGCGGTCCTCTGGTGACGAGGGTCATTCGGGCCAGCCAGGCGACGGGTGTGCCCATCCAGCTGTGGGCGCTCGAGAAGAACCAGAACGCATACGTCTATCTCCTGCGCATGAACAAGCAGGTCTGGGGCGGCAAGGTCCATCTCGTGAAGACGGATATGCGCGAGTGGAAAGGGCCGGTGGCGGAGGGCCATGAAGACGACGGCACCACCACGTCGGTGGACATTCTTGTGACAGAGCTCTTGGGCTCCTTTGGCGACAACGAGCTCTCGCCCGAGTGCATTGACGGCATCCAGAAGCATATTGCACGGCCGCACGGCATCTCGATCCCGCAGTCGTACACTGCACACCTCAGCCCGATCTCCTACCCCAAGGTCTACGCCGACCTCTCTGGCCGCTCGGCCACTGACGAAAACGCATTTGAGACGCCGTGGGTAGTTCACCTGTTTGCGATCGACTTTGTGACGCAAAAGGTGCCTGGCCGGCCGCGCTTCCAGCAGGCGTGGGAGTTTGTGCACCCTGTCCGCCTGCCCTTTATCGAGGACTGGGAGGCCCAGCACGGTCCCAAAGCGGTCCAGACCGGCGGCGTGGGCGCCATGACGCTGTCCGCAGGCCTCAACGAGCACAACCGGCGGCACTGCCACCTGACGTTTGTGTGCAGGCCACGCGGTGTTATGCACGGCCTAGCCGGCTACTTTGAGTCGGTGCTGTACCAGCCAGAGGCGGCAGATGGCAAGGAAAAGCCAGAGGCCATCGAGATCAGCACCCGGCCAGATCAGATCGACCGGAAGAGCAAGGACATGATCTCGTGGTTCCCAATCTTCTTCCCCCTGAAGGTGAGATCATCCCTGAACGAACGGACTCGATACCCTGCACTCATATGAGGTACCTGCAGCGACGCTAACATGGCGTATAGAAACCGCTCTACTTCCCGCAAGATTCAGAGATTGAGGTCAGCATGTGGCGGCAGACAGACGACAGCAAGGTCTGGTACGAGTGGCTTGTGGAGGTGTACGTGTGGGTTGGACCGACGACGCGTGTCAAGGTGACTGCTTCGGAGCTGCACAGCAGCCGCAAGGTGGCTTGTATGATGTGAGCGGCAGCAACGACAGCAAAAGTGTGTGAAATGGAGCCAAAAAAGGGGTGACCGATTTTCGTTGATATCATCTAAAAGTCTACTGTGTCGTTTGCGAGTCTTGATTTGGGCAGAACAAAAAGTTGGGCGATTTCCAGTGCTGGAGTTCACTAGTATCTTACAGACAGGTGACCTTTGGGAGTCATCGGTGTCGATATAGAGAACACAGTTTCAATTAGGACAACTACAAATATTTGTAGTTGTAATAGCTCCCAGATAATGAACAAAACATGACGTTTGCCACCTGAAAGAACAGGCTGGCAGAACAGGAAGGGATCCTACTCTGCAGTTTCTATTGGTGGTGAGGCACAGAATGCGCCTTGTCATAGATTACGTAAGTACTCGTGTGCATATGGGACCGTCTAGGTGCGCGCCCTGGCTGACGTAATAGCACGTGACGATTTACGTAATACAGCCTCAAATTTAAGCCTCAGGGGGCGCGTAAAAGCTGTAAATATCAAATATCACCAAAATTCAACACAACAAAATGGCTTCAGTCGACCGGTCCCCTCCTCCCGGCCTCCCTCCCGACGCCGCAGACGGCGGCAGCCTACCTCCCGACGCCGCAGACGATGGCAGCCCCCCTCCCGGCCCTCCCGGCGGCAGCCCC
>JACCPH010000025.1:75446-99393 GCA_014183095.1 Harringtonia aguacate
CCTGCCACGTGGCAGTCTTCAGACGAATCAGACGTATCGGCGCGCCGCCGGCCTGCCGATGCGGTACAGTACTAGCGACTACGCCTACTACGGGGCCTGGACGTACATGGGCCCGCCGCCGGGGCGTCAGGCGGAGTGGACTAGGGAGCAGATAATGGCTTACATAGACTGGGAGAGGGCGGAGGAGGCCCGGGTTGATGCGGCGGTGGCGGCGCGCGGGGAGGCCCGGCGCGGGGAGGCTCGGCGCACCGGCGCCGTAGTGCCTCTAGGGATTAGCGCGCAGGAGGTTCGTGACGTAATAGCGGAGGGCATGGCGTGGGAACAGTAGTTGTATGGTAATTACTAGTGATTTCAGTTCTTTTTGAATGTTTTCTGCTATTAACGTTTGAATAGGGGGCGCGCACCTTCTAGATTACGTAAAATTGTCACGTGCTATTACGTCAGCCAGGGCGCGCACCTAGAAGAAATGGGCGCGCACCTAGACGGTCCCTGTGCATATATTTAGGCAGCTGTCATAGCTTCAGCGAGGCGGTGGCCGTTAAGGCGGGGCAGAGCCAGGGCGCCTTCTGTATCTGATCTGAAACTACATTTGAAGCAGCCAGACATTCCGGGAAGCCGCCGAAACCAGGTTTTTGCTATTTGCACCCCCATTGAGCTTCCCCAAGACAGGAAAGGGGGGGGAAAGGTGAGGAAGAAGACAAAGCCGTCCCTCTCGTCTGTCTGGTCTGCTGACACGGTGTACTGAAGAAGAAGCGATTGCCTCCATCGACGCTCACAGACAGAGCTCTCCCACGCGCGAACGCCTCTCGTTGACTTCTTTTTTTCACACAACAATCACCACTGGGACACGATGGATCGCAACAATCTGTTTGGCAGAGGTCCCCGGGGTGGCATGCCGGCACGACCATCTGGTGGCCGTGGTGGCGCGCCGCCCCCGTCTGGTTACGACAGCCCGCGCGGGTACGGCATGCCGACGTCGCCGGGACGACAGGGCGGTCAGCCGCAGCAGGCATACGGTGGTGGCGGCTATGGTGGCAGTGGCGGCGGCGCTGGCTACGGTGGTGGTGGCGGCGGCTACGGCGGCGGTGGTGGTGGCGGCGGTGCCCCGGGCGGTACCCCAGGAGGTGGGCGGGCGGTGCGCTTGCGGCTTGCCAAGGTTGACGACAAGACCCTTCAGTCGGTGTACATCTTCTCCAACATATGTGCGGTGTCGCCGCGCGACTTCCCGCCATCGCGTGATGGCACCGACATCTACATACGCCTCACGGGCAACATGATCGACGGCGACTTTGTGGTGACGGCGCGGCCGACGCCCGGCTTCCCTGACGGCTGCATCGCACTCTCCGACCCGCAGCGCACATGGCTGCGCGTGGGTATGATGGACGAGCTCGTGGGCGAGATGTACGACCCGTTTGCCAGGAGCAAAAACGTGTACTTGTTCTCGATGGACGTGGAGGTGGGGTTCGCCTCGGCGAAAAGAGCCACGGACGCGACCTTTGACCAGGACGCGCTAGAGGCACAGATGACCAAGACGTTTGCCAACCAGATCTTTTCACCTGGCCAGCGCCTGCTGCTGGACGTCCGCAACACACCGCTGGCGCTGGTGATCAAGACGGTGCAGCTGTGCGACCTAAGCATGGAGAAGGGCGGCAGCGGCGGTGGAGGCGACGACAAGGGGGCCACGCTCACCGATCCAAGTGCCCGGGGCATCCTCTTCCCGCAGACTTCTATTGCCTTTTACAAGAACGCCGGCTCGCCTATGAAGCTGTCCGGGTCGACGAAGCGGGCGGCCGCGAACTCGATCATCGCGCCCGACTTCAAGTTTGAGAGCATGGGCATCGGCGGCCTCGACAACGAGTTCTCCACCATCTTCCGACGTGCCTTTGCCTCGCGCATCTTCCCGCCGGGTCTCATAGAGGATCTCGGTGTGATGCACGTCAAGGGCATTCTGCTCTATGGGCCACCGGGCACCGGAAAGACGCTCATTGCGCGGCAGATTGGCAAGATGCTCAACGCTCGCGGTAGGTGGACAGCAGTCTCTCGCATTGTCTACTACAAAACCGAATCCTGCTAACGCAACGCAGAACCTAAGGTCATCAACGGCCCCGAGGTGCTGAACAAATACGGTAAGCAGCCATGAGATAGCCAGCAAGCAGACATGTCTTGCATTCCAGATTCTAACAAAAGTGCAGTCGGTCAGAGCGAGGAGAATATTCGGAAGCTATTCGTAAGGATAGACACTGGAAACGTTTGCCGTTCATCTGCATAGTTGGCTAACCCGAGCAGGCCGACGCCGAGAAGGAGTACAAGGAAAAGGGTGACGAGTCGCAGCTGCACGTCATCATCTTCGATGAGCTGGATGCCGTGTGCAAGCAGAGAGGCTCTGGTGCTGGCGGCGGCACAGGTGTCGGAGACAGCGTGGTATGTTTTGCATCGATTCATTGTTCAGTTCTAGCTGGACATGTGATGGCTGACGACATTAGGTCAATCAACTTCTGAGCAAGCTGGACGGCGTGGACCAGTTGAACAACATCCTGCTGGTGGGCATGACCAACCGGAAGGACATGATCGATGATGCTCTTCTGCGACCGGTAAGCATTTTGTTCTCAAAAGCCATGCATTTCACCGTTCATTGGAAACTAACACGCGGATATAGGGTCGTTTAGAGGTTCAAATCGAGATTTCCCTTCCAGACGAGCAGGGTCGTGTTCAGATGTACGTAGCCCGTCTCGTCCTTTTTTTGCCGTCCGTTGGCCATCGGCCATTTTGTGACTTTTTTTACTGACGTGGCCCAGCCTCAAAATTCATACGGCCCAAATGTTAAAGAAGGGCAAACTCAACAGCGACGTCGACATTAACAAACTAGCTGCCCGAACCAAGAACTTTAGCGGAGCCGAGCTGTCTGGCCTCGTGAAGAGTGCCACCTCGTTTGCGTTCAGTGAGTCCCTTCTCCAAGCTGCCCATTGCTTTCTCCCACCTTGCTGCTATTTCTGACTGTGTAGACCGGCACATAAAGGTGGACACGGTTGCGGGCATCAGCGACAATGTGGCGGATATGAAAATCGGCATGGGCGACTTCGAGAACGCGCTTACAGAGGTCAAGCCAGCCTTTGGCGTGTCGGACGAGGAGCTGGAGCAGGAGCTGACGTACGGCATCATCCACTACTCGCGCAACATTGAGAACATTATCAACACAAGCATGTTGTATGTCAACGACGTGCGGCGGCTCGAGCACCAGGTGAAATTATCTGTGCTTCTGGTATGTCGGCCCTCACCCTGTGTCACGGCTCCTTACGTCTGCTGACATGTCTAGTACGGCCCGGACGGCAGCGGCAAGACGGCTCTGGCGGCGCATGTCGCAATCCAGAGCGGCTTTCCGTTTATCAAAATGGGTGCGTGCAAGCTGCGTTTCAATACACTCTGGCCGATGATACCAACCTGCTGACATGCCAACAGTCTCGCCTAGGAACCTCCGAGGCTACAGCGAGGCCAGCAAAATGAGCCATCTGGACAAGGTAATCACGGACGCCTACAAATCTCCGCTGAGCCTGCTCATCCTCGACGACATTGAGGAGCTTATCGAGTGGAACCCCGTCGGCCCGCGCATGTCCAACAGCCTAGTGCAGCTGCTCAAGACCATGCTGCGGGAGAAGCCGCCCAAGGGCCATCGCCTGCTCATCCTGGCCACAACGTCAAGCCGCTCCGTTCTCGACCAGATCAACATGATCAAGGCGTTTGACCGCGAGATCGCCGTGCCCGATGTTGCCGATATGCGCGAGCTGGGCACCGCCCTGCAGCAGTTCAAGACCTACGATCCGGCCAGCATCAACCAGGCGCTCAGCCTGCTGCAGCAATATAACGGCGGTGGCGACCGGGTCGGTGTGGGGATCAAAACGGTGCTATCGATGGCCGAGTCCGCAGCTGGGACGGATGACTCGGCGACATCCTTTGCCGACCAGCTAGGACTGGTGATCGCGAAGAACAACTTGGAATAGGCTATCTGGTCAGGAGCAGCAATACTTGATCACAGCACCAATAGACAATGATAAAACGCTTGGCATACCTGGCGGTCTCTGCCACTTGCTGGCAGTCGTGCAATATACTCTAGTGTCCTTCGGCACTTCCTTTAATCCTAGGCATTTTCAGGCAGTTCCAGAATCCTTTACGCACACCCAAAGTGCCTTAAGCTTTCCCGGGCAGCTCCAGGCAGCCCCAGGCAGTCGTAGACATTTTCTGCACTCCCAGGCAGTGCAAATGCGTCACGTGGACAGCCCCTACGTTATTTCTTGCAACGGCAGCCAATAGTTTTACAGGTTTTCAGGGGTTCGGCATTAATACATCGCAGCCGGCATTTCGCAGCTGTCTTTTTACATGCTCTGTAATTTGCACAATGCGCAGTCCCCGTCCCCGTCCCAAGCCCAGAGAACCGGATACCCCGAGACCCAGAGTCTCAGGGGTCCCCGGGGGATGGCCATTCTTCCGAGTGGTCCGGCTGCTTTCCGGTCGCAAAGATCCCTGGTCGACTTCGCGTGCTCGTACCTCGTGCTCGTATCAAATATCTACAAATAATGCATCGTGCTTGTAATACTCGTTTGTATATTTATGCTGGATTTTCCGGTCGCACGGCGGCTCTGCACAAAATACCGTACTTGTCCCCCATGTTACATTCATTCGCTCCTCGGGTAAGAGAGGCGACATTGCTCTCGTATTAGAACGCAGAGCGCAATTCCCAACGGGCGAAAGGGGGAAGGCGAGATGAAGTTGACGAGCTGGGCGCTCCCAGGACAGAGGGACCGGTGCCGTCCCAAGTCCAAGGCACCAGAGCCCCCTCCCCCCCCTCCCCCCTCTCGACGACGCCATTCATCCGCCTCCTAGCACTAGCCAAGCACCAGCCAAGCGCAGGATGATCCTTTTTGGTCTGGATTTGCCTCTGGCCGGCGCCGCTGGTGGGCCAAATTGTGCAAGGGTTTAACCATGTACGAATCCAAGCAAAGATATACGAGTACAAATAGTACAAATACAAGTATCTTGCAAATATTCCAGTTTGTCTGCTGAAAGGATTCCTTGGTTTGTAAGATACAAATACGAATCCTCCTGGCTGTGCCTCCCATAGCCTCCCTCTCTCTCTCCACTCCCGCTCCACTGTCTACTCGTACCGACAACACGGATCCTGGGTTTCTGTTTCGACGGCTCCCCTTCGCTTCGGTCTGGTCTTTTGTCATATTTCCGCCAGTTGGCCTGCAGGAGGAGAAGAGCAGTCGAAACACCGGCTTTCTGCAATCGGCATCCGCACTGGTTACAGAGTCGGTGTCGTCGCCCCGCCCCCCTTCGTCGTCAGCAGGCCATATCCTGGTCCATTTTCCTGGGGCTTTCTGGGCTTCATTAGGCCACCCTGGCCACCCTGGCCACCCTGAGCCTTCTGGGCCTCACTGGACCAGAAACAATACAGGAACGGGTGAGAGGTGGCCGGCCAGCACCAGCCCTCTGCTGCTCAGCCAGGCCAAGTCTGTGTTCAAGGCACCACCGTACAATATCCGTACAGTAGTGGCATGCGAAAGCATCCTTCCTCTTCCCTTTTCGATCTGCCCGCCCGCGCCGGCAGGCCGGTTCATCCTTCCGACCCGCTACTCCAGTTTCGGAAGGGGGTTGCCGAGAGAGTCCTACTGCTTACAGCGTCCTGCAGGTGTGTTTGCAGGTGTGTTTGTGCATTTGCTCCGTATGTGAATACCCCGTGTCTACGAATACTCTCGTATGATCGCATGCAGCAAAACAGCTCGAGCGTCCCCCTTCCCCCTCCCTTCCCCCTCTCCAATACATATTCGTACACCAATAGCCATCCACACAGGGCCATGTTATCTAACCGATGTATGGGCAGTCCAAATAAGGGATTCCCCAGTCAATTAGCGGCCGTTTGGAACAGGTCACAGGTATCTTACGACCAACAAATTGGCTCGCCTTTCAGTCCTAGAGAGACGTCTTGCATTGGCGTCTTCTGCAGGCTGAGAACAGCGCCCGCAATTCGATTCGGTCGCTGCGGCTTGCCGAGGTGAAGAGCGGGGGGCAGCGACGCGCGAGGGTGCCTTCTGCTGGCACCTGCTTGGGGTTGTCGTTGTTGTTGTTTGGACCTGCGAGACATGCGCTCTCGCTTCTCGGCACAAAAGTTTCATGTCCTGTATTACCACGTAATATTTTAATACACAGCAACACAGGTGGGGCGTCCTTCACTAGAGTTCGCCGACCACTCGACCCGTGCTCGATGACAGCATACTCGTAATAGGGAGCAATACAGAATAATACCTTATCGCACATAGCACAATGTCCATTTGCAACGCAGAGGGCCACTTTTCTGCGTACGATGCAGCAACTTAAATTTCGCGTGCCTGGTGAACCTGTTCGGCGGTAAAGAGACCGCTCTTTCCTCCTGTCCACTGCCAGTACCACCTGGGCTCCAGATTTGAGATGGGTCGGGGGGACTGAGGTCACCTGCAGTTCACAGCGCAGCATTCGGCCGTCCCGCGGCGGAGGCATGTTCCTGAAAGAGCCATGTCAAACACAAGAGAGGGGATCCATGCACATCGCCGGGAAACAGGCGCAGATTGGAAGGGGGTGCACGAGAACCCCACTCTTTCACACCGGGATGGGGGGGGGGGAGGGGAGGAAAGAGGAGAGAGAGAGAGGCATGAACCAACGAGGCGCTTGGCCGGTTTGTTCATGCGCTGGAACGCCCACTGAAAGTACCGCATATGAATACGCGTTGTGGCATGTTGGGTCGACAGGCTAACATAAAAGCAGCCTGAAGATCTTTCCCCCTTTTCCAGAGGATCGTCTTGAGCGTGTTGAAGGAATGGCTGGTGGGTGATGGATGGGCCAGAGTGATAGGTGCGGCAAGACGGTTAGCGAGGCCGATCCCTTCATGGCAGAGGGTCTGAGCGGTCTTGTTTTCCCGCCGTTGGCGTTTTGTACGATACGATACAATACTCGTAGGGCTCTAGCACGGCAGCTTCAGCTTCTCCTGCATGTCACCTACTCGTGCTCGTGCAGACGACCGTTGTGTCGACAGAACGCGCCAGGTCTGGGGGCCACCCTTAATTTCTCGTCTTGCCATTTTTGCGTCTCCATTGTTTCGGCAGTCATGGCGGGCGCGGCGAGCGTGGTCGTCGAGCCGAAGCTTTTTTCTCCTACTTTGTACCCGCACTGAGTCGCGCTGGACCGCCAGACGACGACTGCCACGCAGCCAACGGCTGGCAGTGTATCAACGAGATCCGGCGAGGGAAGCGGGAATGGCGGAAGAAGACGGGGCTGGCCAGGGCGCTGAACGGCCAGAGCCAGAGCCCACCTGCTTTTTCTCCTCCTTCCATCCCATCCCTCTGAGCCTTGCCTGATCAGGAGTAGCGCAGCGCGCTGGTGCGCATAGCACTGCAGGAAACCCCCGTCTCCCTCTCTCACTCACATGCACAGCAGTGCACAAACATGCGTTATGCGGACCTCCCCCTCCCCCCCCCCCCCCCCCCCCCCCCCCCCCCCAATCGGTCCAGCGCTGCTGCCTACGACGCAAACTCTATCACATCTGTCGTGCAACCTCTCAGCTGGTTTGCTGTATTGTCGTTGCACTCGTGCATGCGTGATGCGTGTATCCAGACAGGATGGCGCCCTGGGTGATGGCCGAGCCGTGCGTCCACCACTTCCGCCTGGATCTTGTCTCCAGTCCTCTGTGCCTCACCATTGTCCATTGTGCTCGGCTCTCCTCTGGTTTTTCCTCACTTGTGCTCGGTATCGCTCTCTTTGCTGCTCAACCCCGGGGTACAAATACACATCTCGTACCATCGGCTGCCCCTAACAATTTCGCGGTGCTGAAACCTCGACCCGAGCACACAAGAAAGGCCCACTCTGGCCGTCAAGAGTGGCTCCTATTTGCATCCTTGTTGATCTTCGGTCCCAGTCACTTACCACGATGCCCGTCAACCGCTTCACGCGCCCGTTCAGTTTGCTTGTTTGTACAAATATTTGTACATACTCGTACGAGCAAGCCGCCTTGCCACGGGGACATGCAAATACATATTTGTATTGTACCCGTATCTTACTTGTACCAGGGGGGCTTCGTGGCCAGGCCGCCCACGAACCCTCTGCGACCCCCCCGTACCCCTGCGCAGCTCTGGCCTCCTCATTGGCAACGTCCGCTAGCGTGGCTAGCTTCAGTCTCTGGTCGCCTCGAGCAGGGTCTCTATCACCGGGCAGCCTTCTGCAGGCCCTCGCAGTGTCCACCTGCATGCCCACCTGCTACGTAGCATGGTCCAGCCTCCCATCCGAAGTTCTCAGCTCGTCAAAGCCCCTGTCGAGACGAATGCACGTCTGTACTGGCTTGCCACTCTTCTGCGTTGTTTGATGAAGGCCCGCCTCACCTTCTCGCCTCCTCCTGTTCGTGACAGATGGCGAATTGACCGCTTTTCCCACTGATTGAGGGGAGCCGTGACCAATCGCTAGCAGTCGCTCCTTCCCGAGCTGCGCCCGCAGGAATTCTCCTTGATCTACGCGTACTCGTATTCATGCTAGGAGAGAGTGTGCTTGGAGTGCTTGGCCGTTGGTTGACCGGACGCCCCTTCCCAAGAATAGCATATGTTCTGTATTACGTCCCGCGCACATACCAACAACACCCCCGAGTTCCAACGGTTACTCCGTACTCGTATACTGTAATTTTCCCACTTCCAGGAAACATCCCCCCCCCCCTTCCACTTTGTCCAGGCCCACCTTGACGCACACACTCTGCCCACATAGGAAACTTTGTCCTGTTTCGTTCTTTCCCCTTCATTCTCCATTCACAACACTTGACGACACGCGAAAATGGCAACCTGCAAGACATCTTAACGTTTGCATTCCCCGGTTTAACATGCACTCGATTTAATGCTGTCAATGCCTCGTCGCCAAGAAGGCGCCTCGGTACACAAACGCACGCTGTCATTCCCTCGCGGCGGCGTCTGAGAACCAGCACCACGATGGAGGCTGCGTTCGAACTCCCCATCCAGTCTCCTACCGCCGACGACGGGATGGCGGAACCGGCGAACGCGCGACCTCTCCCACGACCGCCACCGGCTCGCCTTGCCGAGCATGCGTCCTTGCCGGCTGCAAAGCGATCGACAGAGGCCCTCCTCGCGTCTGGAACGAGAAAGGGACCAGCAACGGGAGCGTGGACCACAGGTCGAGGTACCAAGGCGGGGTTACTGGCCGACACAGGATTGGGAGGAGTCGGAGGAGGATCTCTCCGTGAGGCAAAGCACAGGTGGCCATCTGCTGCTCGGGACGCAGAGCGGCAGGCAGCACGATCTGGAACACGGACCAAGACGCGGATCTCACCCCCCATCATGCTCAGACCGCTGCTGCCAGTCACCGAGCGTACCAGCCAGGAGGAGAACAGGCTCAGCAGACGTGACAGAAAGGGCCCGAATGATGCCGACAGGCTTGAAATTACACCCGACGGGTCTTCGGCCGGTCGAGAGGGCCGGCAGTTCACCGTCGCGAATGTGGGAAACAACGGCCGGATCTACTTGAGGTGCGGAATCCATGCACGACGTGCATATTTCTCATGCGAGATCGTGGATACATCTTTTTGGAGGGGGCTTTTTCGACCAATCTGACTGACTGACTCGCTCACAGACCAACCGTCCGCCCGGCACATCTGCGCTTTCCCCAGCCGAATTTCGTCTTCCCCATGACACCCCCGAGCACGGCAGGCCTCGACATGCTTCTGTCGGACGAGCAGCAGCGCAAACTGAAAGTACAACCGATGCCCACGAAGCAAGCAGACGACTCGAGCTTTTTGTTTGGGAGCGACTGGACTCCAGACCCAACGCCCTCGCCGACCGTCGGTCATCTGCCCGCAAAGTCATACAGCCAGAAAGGAGGGGAAGCTGGCCGGCTGGGCGGCCGGGCCATCGGAGGCCATCGACGTGCGGTGTCCGACTCGACGGTTCCTGATGCCAGCGTGGCTCGCGAGTCCGATCCGGGCGGCTTCAAGATTGTCATCACGAAGCCGGCAGACGACAAGAGGGCCAAGACGGTCGAAGACATTCCCCAAGGCGGCTCTCCGCCCCTCCTCGAGATCTCCATTCCGTCATGGAAGCTGGGAACACCGCGATTTACGCTCCGAGGCACGCCCGTTCTCCGCGGCTCGTCCTACGCCCCGACCGAAGAGCTGCGGTCCAGTCGACGATCCTATCTGGACCAGGCCTTTGATCGGTATCCCGCAGAACGAGAAGCTGTCACCGCTTCGTTTCGCCGCAGCCTCTTCTGCGGACAACCCCCCGAGGCGCCCATGCCATCCCCCCTCCTTTCGCCACGCATTCGCCTGGCCGAGCCTCCCACGAGTCCTGGCCACGCAGCGTACCATTCCAGCTTTCTTGTCGTGGAGCCGTCCATGTTCGACAGCCTCACCTTCAAGCCGGACTGCGACGATCGGTCTATCGTCCGCTTCTCCCCCATCACCCAGGCCATCACGGCCGCTACACCGCCACGGCTCGTTGCCGAGATCACCTCTCCCAAGTTCATGGACTACGATCTCGTCTCCGACTTCTTCCTTACCTACCGCTCTTTCCTTGAGCCGCTCGATCTCTTGCGCATGCTCATTGCCCGTCTGCGGTGGGCAATCGCAAGAGACGACGAGGCTGGCACGGTGACTCGTGTCCGGACCTTTGTTGCTCTGCGCCACTGGATTCTAAACTACTTTATGGACGACTTTGTCATTGATTACAGCTTACGGGTCCTCTTTTGCAGCCTCCTCAACGACTTTTTCGACGAGCTCTCGCAGGATCCTCGTGACCGCAACGTTCAGCTAAAAATTCTGACCGAGCTCAAGAAGTGCTGGCGGCGTTCCTGTGCGCAGTACTGGGACGGGCCTGAATTCGACGATGCCTTGGCCTCGGATGTACACATCTCCCCGGGCGGCATTGCTGGCCACCGCAATCCTGCCTTGGACCCGAGTTTTTGGGAGCAGGTGGTGGTGGGGGACTTTATCGACGACGCGGACGACGAATCAGAGGACCCTCTCCAGACCGGCGATGCGGCTGCTGGCGAGGTCGACGGCGATTTTCGTGCAGACGGCGAACGGACGGGCCACATTGACTCTATCGTCCTGGGTGGTCGGCCGGCGACCCCCGAAAGGCATGGTCGCCCGACAGACGCCGAGCGAAGGCAGGCATCGCCTACAAGTGTTACCAGCCTAGACTTTGTTTCGTGTTCCTTCCCCACGAAGAACTTACGCCTGGCCCAGGCAGGCCTCAGCTATTCTTCCGCCGCCCATCCTGTGGATCCTTCTATTTTCTACCAGGGTGCAGGCCCGGTGGCCCCGGTGGCCACGACGCCCCGAGCTCTTGTCGGCAAGCGCGTGCGCCCACAGACGACGCACAACCGGGACACCAGCTTGACAAGCTCTCTCGAAGACCACGCTGCTACGGTGGAAAGGCTGTACAGAAACGAGGAGCTTCTGATGTCATTGCCTTTTGCGGGAAGTCTGGTACGTGGTGCCATTTTCCCGCCTGGTCAGCCATATGTGGAGGTTCTGGAGGACGCAGATGGCGACCCTTCCCGGCAGACAACACTTTTCCAACCTCACCCTTTCGAAACCGCCGAGTCCCAGAAAGAGAAGGCATCGGCAATGTCTGGCCAAGGCATGAGGAAGCTGTTGGGCAGCGTCCGCCGAGCGCTGAGCACAAGAGGACAAACCGTCTCTCCAACGCAGGGCACTTTTATCAACATCTCGCCTATCGGTCCCCGAGGAGCGACGACGAACCGCCTGCCTGGCACGGCCATTGTACCACAGGCTCGTCCTCGCCTAAACGGCGTCCGCTCGCCCGTCCGCATCGATCTTCTCGGTGCCAGGATAGCTGAAGACTTCAAGACGGCGGTCCGCGAAGACGCCTCAGTCGGCTCGGGACGGCAGGAGGATGAGGGCAGCGCCACCGACCTCCCCATCCAAATGCAGCTGGATGAGAATAAGGAGGAACAGATTGCGTCTTCCCATTACTCGGAGAGCTTTCTTCTCGGCATCGCGCCGGACGACGACTTTATGCGGCCCATGAGCGACACCGGAATCACGACCGGCAGCAAGTCCATCGTTATCGTCGATGGCACTGCACATATGGATTTTCCCGCCATGACCGGCGCCCTGCCTGGCATCAGCTCTTCCGTGGAAGCCTTTGCAAATGCTTTCGCGACGGCGGGTGCCGACCCAACACCACCTACAACGCCACCGGGGCGGTCCGTAGGAACGCCGAGACGCTCATCGTACGCATTGAGCCAGCAGGTTCCGCGGCCGTCACTTTCTACAAATGCCGTTCCTGCTCTTGTCCCGGCCGCAGACACCCTGGCTACCGAATCAATAACCGGGCCAGCCACCACTGTGGCCGAGGGCAGCGTGATTCCTTCGTCAGACATGTTGGACTACCAGTCGGAGGAGATCATCTTCGCTCGGCCATCCATTGACAACGTCACGGATCGAAGCGACATTGTCGACAACAAAACCCCGGCCAATTCGACAGCTGCGTCTTCCCCCGTTGCGGCCCGGATGCCCCCAGGCTGGGCGCGTGGGCACGCAAGGCAGACGTCAAGCCGGTCGTACGTGTCAGGCCGATCGTTTGGACGACGTCGGTTTGCGTCCTTTACGAGCGGCATGGTGCACCAGGCTCTTCGAAGTTTTGATGCCACCACCTTGTCTGAAGAATCTGCCGAAAACGCGGTGGAAGACTCTTCCGAGGTTCCTGCGCCGGCACCGCTGCGTGTTTTGAGGCGGCGACCAGGCGGCGACCTGCGAGCGGTCACAAATGTGGGCGACCTGGATCAGGCGATTCTTCGCCGTTCTCGATCCGTTGGCTCGTTGACAACATTCACGGATTCCATCCGCAGCTCATATCTCTGCAGCAGAGCCCCCGACTCTGTCGGCTTGATAGATGCTGGAAACCGCGACAGCTCTCGGGACAAGAAGGCGACGTTCTCCGTCGGCATGATCACCGAGAAGAAAAAACCGAAGCGGCGACTGTCGCTGTTCAGCACGCACTCGTCAAAACCGATGATGCGACCGTCGTTTGAAGTTGAAGCTCAAAAACTGGCCCAGATTCCGGACGATGTGGACGACGACGGTGGCGTAGAGTCGGCACTCCTGAAGCTGGAAGGCAAATTCGAAAAGAGGGACAAGCAGTCAGAGTCGTCACCAACATCGTCTACAACAAAGTTGGCCATCTCCGCTCCACTAAGCGGACTGATTGCACCCGCCGCCAGCAGAAGCGACAATGCAATGCAGGAAGACAAGCAGCAGCATCGGCGCCGGTGCGTTGATGGCGAATTGGTTCCGCCCAATTTCTCCATGATTTCCATTGACAGCCGACTGGACAGCGCCGCTGGAGAATCTCTTGCTGGACAGCGCTCCGAGATCCAGGTCCCATCCCTTCCTCCTCCCGCCTTCTCCCCACCGCCAGGGGTCCGGCCCGCTGCCGTCCCTCGCATGACCGAAGACGTCCACTCGTTCTTGTCTGGGGAGTCTGGCGAATCTTACTCGTCCATCCCTCTGCTCGACCGTGGACTGACGGATGATGGCCGAAGCAGAGCTGGTGCGACCACGGACGAGTGGGGTGAGCGCTCTGTTTTTAATGAAAACGACAACGATGACGCATCTCCGACACCGACCAGGCGCAACATTGGCGAGCACAATTCAGTGCCCTCTTCGTATGAAGTAGTCAAGAAAACCGAGAGTATCGAGAAGATCCAGCCGGGTGAGACGATGCCGATGCCGCGCAGCCCCGGCCAGGACTCAGAGGTGTCGTTCCTGGATGACGAAAGCGACAGAGCCAGTGATCTGTCTTCTGAGCTGTCCGTCGATGTCGCTGTCGAAGACGATGCCGGTATTTTTGGCGAGGCTCTTCAGCGCCCCGGAAGGTCAAACACGGTCGCTTCACAACTGCCCGCTCATCCGCTCGGAGACCCCCAGCTTGAGCCTGTGCGGGCCCAGCCACAGCCTGCACCGCAGCAGACCCAAGACTCGAACGTACTGAAGACGTCGCTGGCTGACAATCCGCCGTCGCCCCCGATGACGCTTGTCCAGGCCCTCCGGATGTCGCCCGAGACAGCCAAAATCCCCGAGGTTCACGACCATCAGCTTTGGGGGGAGAAGCCTCTTCCGCCCACCCCCAGCGTGGTCTCTCCGGAGCCGCAACAGCAGTCTCGGGAATCGGAACTGCTCGAGGCACAGGCGGCACTGGATGCAGTGCCAAACAAGCTGGCAGTCCCGGGAACTGCGGGGAAATTTTCCGTCCACCTTCCTTTCATTCTCGCCTTTGAATCGGAAGTCCTTGCGCAGCAGTTCACGCTCATCGAGAAGGATGCGCTGCACGAGATCGACTGGAAAGAGCTCATCGACATGCGGTGGAAAGACGCCGAGAACAGCGACTCCCGGTCTTGGGTGCAGTTCCTGCGCAACACGGATGCCCGCGGCGTGGAGGTGGTCATTGCACGCTTCAATATCATGGTGAAATGGACCGTCTCCGAGGTGGTTCTCACCCAAGACCTGGAGGAGCGGGCTCGCTGCCTGATCAAGTTTATCCACATTGCCGCCCACTGCCGACGATGCCGCAACTTTGCTACGATGAGCCAGATCGCAATCGCCCTGACGAGCAACGAAGTGAGCCGGCTGACCGAGACGTGGAGCCTGGTGCCGCCCAGTGACCAACGTGTGCTGCGCGACCTCGAGACCCTCGTGTCGCCGACGCGCAACTTTTACAACTTGCGCGCCGAGATGGAGGCGGTGGGGATCGACAACGCCGACGCCGGGTGCATTCCGTTTGTGGGCATCTACACGCACGACCTGCTGTTCAATGCGCAGCGGCCGTCTGAGATTGCCAGCTCGCCGACAACGGCGCCGCTGATCAACTTTGAGCGGTGCCGGATTGCCGCCAGCATCATCAAGACTCTGCTGCGCCTCGTCGAGGCGAGCGCGCAGTACAGCTTCCAGCCAATCGAAGGCATCACGGAGCGTTGCCTGTGGATGAGCGCCTTGAGCGACGATGCCATCCGCAAGCATTCAGAAGCTCTCGAGTAGCGGACCATCACCGACCACCGGCCGCTGGTTTCGTTAATGCTAATTCATTTTTCCTACTTTGATACCCCCTGAACACGGTTCGGCATGGCTCCGATCGCCATGATCACGACGAAGGGGGGGACGACCACCTTTGTGCCTTGTCCCCTCGACATATATACACTTTAGCTTACGCACTACATGTCCTGTACCACTATCTTCTTCCAGATGATACCCATTCTTGGTTCCGATATTTCCATGCATGCCGTCCGTGGCTGCAAACTCTCTTCATTTCACACCACCATAATTTTTCTCTTTCCCCGACATCTCGGATCATTCGCTTCATATCTGTCTGGACAGGCATAGCACAGGCGAAAGACGTCCAACCGGGCTCACACGGGCCGCCGCATCGTGTGGGAGTTTTTAGCCATACATTCACTCTGCTTTCTCTGCTTTTCTTGCCGTCCTGTTTACGTTCTTTATGTCAGCCTCCTCTTCTACAATTTCCCATCGTTTCCTATACCCTGCATTACCTTGGCAAGCGTGTCCTTGCTACGACGCAAATGATATTTTGGCATGTATTGGTGTCTGTTTTAGCGATTGGGCGAAAACGGGTGGTGGATGGACAACATAGCCAAGCATACATTGGTAAATATATGTAATATTTTAAGGCGTTATGTCCTAATATCCCGTGTCTCATGCCTTGTGCCACGGCAGCTTGATATCGACGGGCTGCAGGTCACGGGCCAGCGCCGCCAGCGGCTCCGGCCACGCGGCGGCGGCGGCGGCCTGGATGGCTGCTAGGGTCTCCGGCCGCAGACCCTCGCGGCGGTCGCAGTAAAAGTCGATGCCCTCGGCTGTGAAGAGCGTGGGCGCGAACCACGTCACAGCCCAGCGCTCTGTCTGGGCCTCGGCCTCGGCGCCGGCCTCGCCGTCTCCCGGCGGCGGCAGCGGTTGCTCGCCCCAGCCAAGGATCTCCCAGTGGCTCGTCACAAAGCGCAGCCAGCCTTTGCCACGCCAGTCGAATGAGGCGGCGGCAGCGCCGCTGCTATTCTCGTTCTCTGTGCGATCACGGTTCGCCGCCGCCACGTTTACGCCCTCGACCGACTTGACTTTGGGCCGTGCGCCGGGCTTATTCGACTCGTACTCGACGCGGTCCTCATTGAAGATGTTGCTGCTGCTGCTGCTGCTGCTGCTGCTGCCTGCGAGCGGCGGTCGCGGCGCCGTGTAGCGAATGCGCACGTTTTGGGCGGAGCGCCACATGCGCAGGGTGGAGTGAGTGACGGACCAGGTGCGCAGGAGCCAGGCGGCGGGCGGCGGGGTGAAGACGGGGGTGGTGGAAGAGCTGTTGGGCGAGGACGAGGACGAGGACGAGGACGAGGACGAGGACGAGGACGAGGATGAGGACGAGGAGGCGTACTTGGACGGGGGGCGGATCGTGATTGCCTGGGGCGCTGTGGTGATGGTGGTGGTGGTGGTGGCTGGTTGAGCAGCAGCTGGCTCGGCCGGAGCCAACTGTGGTGATGCCATGGCGACCTGGAGCGATATCGAGACGCTGCGTTGCCAGAACAGGCGAAAAGACCAGAGCCAAAATAATGTGTTTTTTTAGAAAAAAAAATTAAAAGAAAAAGAAAAAGAAAAAGCTGCCAGTTGCACAATCCGGCGCCATCAATCGGGGCCGTCGGCTTGCCGGACTGTTCTCTCCCCCCCGTTGTTTCATGTGCCGTTTCCATCTGTTCTGTGTGTTCAAAAAGGTCTTATTATCTTACATAGCATGCCGAACGGACAGCACACACGTCCCCCCCCCCCCCCCCCCCCCCCCCGTCAGCCACACATGTCAGCTCCAGATCTCAGAACCCACCCACACCGGAGCGAGCTCTTGGGGTCTCTCCCCCTCTCCCCTTTCCCCTGGTTCCGTTTGCCCCCCACGTGGCCTCGTGCAGTTTTTTTCCGCATTCCGCCTCTTCTGTCATCCATGAGGACTAAATCAGGCCGCCAGCTGGGTTGTGTCGCATAATCCGCGGCCTTTTCTTTTCCTGCTCTTATTTTTCCGACCGTTGGCGATTTCCTCCACAGGTGCCTACTCACAAGGCTGAAAAGAGGCTGAACAGGCAAAAAAGAGCAGCCACAAGAGTTAAAAAGCTAACGAGGAAAGGAGAAAGTCCGGTCGCTCGCGGGCAGCTCCACCAAATCGTCCAGTCCCCACCGGTCACTTAAATTTGTCACTCTCCCTCTCAAAAAATCGGTGCATCGCGACTGCCCTCGTGGCTGCTGGTCCTGCGCTCTTGCCCTGTCGAAGCGGCGACGTCCTGGTCCAGGTGTCTTGGAGAGTCTCCACTCTTTCCTGCCCTGAAATCCGCTGCTCAGAACTGGGGTCCCCATTTTGGAGGCGACGCATCCAAAAAAAAAAAAAGAAAAAAAAAAAGAGATAACGTCGAGTGACGTCCCCTTTTCTTTTGTGCCCGCCGAGTCTGCCTGCTGCCCACCCCCCCCCCTGCACACTTGCGGGCTTTGCCGTCTCCGAAGCACCAACGACTCCCCCAAAATGGCACATCAACCCGACCACGCCGAGGACGCCGTCGACACCGTCGCCAGCCGCGTCAGCGATGGCGATGCGGACGAGGACGTCGACGCGGCCACCATTGCGGCTGCCATGGGCTTTTCCAGCTTTGGCATGCAGGCGCGGCCGAGCAAAAAGCGCCGGTTCAATCCGCAGGCCGACGCTGTTGTGGCGGTGTCGACTGGCAGCAACAGCGTGCCGGTGAGAACCACCGATCGTGCGCGTGTGGCCCTCACAGCTTCCTCGTCAGCATCCTCTGCCCAACCACCATCGCACCTGCCCCTGCATCCATCCCCCCAGCAACACAAGAAACCACACCAGGCCAACACCGACGAGATCGACCTAGATTTGGACGAGGACGAGGATGATGACACCGCCGGAGGCGCCCACCTGAACGCGGGCGACAACACCAGCAAAGAAGAAACGGCCGGCGACGGCAGCGATCCAGAGCCGCAGTACGTCGACACGTCGCGCCCTGTCGGCGAAATCCGCTATCTCGGGGAACCCATCACAGCAGAGCAGCTGGTCAAGCTGAACGCGGAGAAGCAGGCCCGCATCGACTCCATCGTGGCCGCCGGCAACGCTGCCTACAGCATGACGTCCACAGGCGCAAACACAGGCGCAAACACAGGCGCAGACAGCACAGCCCCGCCACCGCAGCAGCTGGACGGCAGCGTGTTGTCCAAGGCGCAGCTTCGAGCCGACTTCCGCGCCGCAGACCGCCACGGGTTCCGGCCCAACTTGATGCCCCCGGGCATTTCGGCCGCCCCTGGGGAGGACGACAGCGGCGGCCCAGGCCGTGGCGGCCGATCCAGCTTCAGCTTCAGCCGCAGCAGCGGTGGCTTCAGTGGCGGTGGCGGTAGCGATGGCGGAGGAGGAGGCAGCTTCAGCAGCATCGGCAGCGGCCGCTTCGGCGCATCGGGTGGCCGCAGACACGGCGGAGACTGGTGGACCGACTATTACGATCCCACTAGCAACGAGAACCCGTGGGCGCACCTCGAGCTCGGCCTGAGCCTGCCGAGCCGCGGCAGCTGGCTGGAGCGGGGCCACCACCAAACAAACCAAGGGCGAGCCGCCACCCCTGCAGCAGCACCGGGTGTCCCCTTGGCTGTGGCCGCGGCCGCGACGGCGACGGCACCGTTGTGAGGGACGCTCCAAACACCCACCTGCTGTCCCGGGAATCCCAGCGGGGCCACCCCAGAGAATCGCCACGAGAGACGAATCCGACCTGGGAAACGGAAACGGAAATGGAAATGGGAATGGAGATCATGGGTATGCCTCTTTTCTCTTCGTCTCCGCTCTTTTCCTCTTTCCTTGCTCCTCGTCTCTTTTTTTTCCCTCTTTTTTAAACGCTGTCGTCCATGGAACCCCCTCAAAGATGCCCAACTGTCCCGCTTGTTGAAAGGCCCAACCGGAAATGTCTCCAGTGCCGGACAGCCCCCTCCCCGCCGGCCGGGCCGTTTTTTCCCCAGACCTCCTCCCACCTCCCACCTGTTTTGGGGACACATTTGCGCCTCCCCTTGGGCTGCCTTGTGATGTTGTCACGTGACATGATCAGGGGCAAATGAGAAATCAAAACTAGGGCGTGGAAGCAGTGATGCCCGACGAGAGAAGGAAAGATGAGCCACGATCGCTTGCCGCTTTTCAGGCACACCTCGCAGAAATACACGTGTTCTCCCCCCCCTTTTTTTTTCAACGTGCATCTGCAAAATGATCTGTCTGGATGTCTGGCAGATTGGGCAAAGATTGGGAAAAAAAGGCCTGCAGCCAAACGGGAAAGGATCAATGGGACCGAGGGCGTAGGATGAGGGCGGGGGCCGCCGACCACCACCACCCCCCCTCCTCCCCCCTCCTCCCCCCTGGTCCCCCTCCTTCATGTGTGGTCACGGGAGCAAGGACTACGGACACAAGCCACACGCGATGGGAAGGCGAGAGGAGAGAAGAGCATGGCGCGTCGTGGCGCAGCGTCATCGTCCTGGAAAAGAGGCATGAATCTTCACAGTGTGCTGGACCCATTCGCGCCTATGAAATACGAACAACAGAGACAAGACAAAACATACACACATAAGAGCATCCCAAAGAAACAGCCATGTCCACGCCAACCCTACTGGAACCAATGAGAAAGTCAGCTCGTCCACCAGACAACCCCAAAGCAGACATCGACGCTCTGGTGGTCTTTCCTAAAACAGCCGTCCTGCTCGGCCGTGTGCCCCTATAGGACCGTCGCCGCTGTTCCTGCTCCTTCCTTGTTCAGAGACCGCACCCCCCAAAACGGCAAGGTGCCAGTCTCGCCGCCCTTTTTATCCAATGCTCACAAAACTATACTGGAGGGGGTGGGAAACCAGAGGGCCACCGTTTTCATCCTGTCTGCCCGTTTCTCCTCCTCTTCTCTCCCTGACCGTTTCTACGGTTCTCCCACCCCTCCCCTGTCCGTCCCCGTGACTTCCTCCGTTCCCAGCTCCTTGGCTCGCGGGTCCGTCTCCAGCAGACCTGCCTGTACATGGTGCCCGCGGCAAAAAAAAAAATAAAAAATAAAAAATTACAAAAAAAACGCACACCCCCCTCCCCCCCTCCCTGCTCGCTTCTGTACCGCGTCAGAAGAGCTGGCACGCGCATAGGCACGTTTTTTTTCGGCCTGCCCCTTGCAGTAGGGGGAGGGGGCGTGTGCACAGTAGCCGCTGTCCCAGCGGGCTACTGCAGCCCTGGCGCTTGCCGACCGACGCTGCCACCTTCTGCCACCCTCCCCATGCCGAAAATGGTCTTGTACTGTACTTTTCGCAAAACTGCCCCCCCAGATCCGTCCTGGCTAGCCCAATCATAAGTCATAACGTCGTGGCACGATCGCCCCACGCGGCAAGATGCGTGGAGACCAAGAAAAAAACAAACTGCCCAAAAAAATCCTGCCCCCATGAAGCCCCAAACGAGATCAAAAATCAGCGCATCCACCGCGGCTGCGAATTGCAGCTGCGGGCCAAAATAAACAGTTGCAATGGGATCGATCTGACCCGCACCGCCCCCCTCCCTCCCCGGCTTTTGGCCACCGCCTGCCTGCCTGTCTGTCTGCTGCCGCAAATTTGTCGTTCGTCCGCTCTCGTGGCAGAAATGTAGCATTAAAAAAATAGATGTTCCAAAAAGTGGTGAGAGGGTATAAAAAAAGGGGGGTGGCAACACGGGATGGTGGTGGGGTGTACGGAAAAACGCAGCCTCGCGTCTCTGCGCCTGGAAAGACGGAAAATAAATGGAATGCCAACTGCAAAAATGGGGTCCCCGGACAAATGAGACAAAAAAAGACGAAATAATAGACGAAGCGCTAAAGCAAGGGGGGGCGGGTTCGGCGCGCTTCCGTGGATCGGATGAGGCTCAAAAATTTTAGTACTCCGGGGAAGGGTACCGCTCGCGAGCCTTCTTGTACTCCTTGGGGTGCTTCTTCGCCGCCTTTGCGTTGAGAGAACTGCAAGGGAGAGATGTCAGCGGAAATGTTTTGCGATTCTGCTCATCTGCTCATCTCGTCTTCCTGGTGTTTCTCGTATTTTGCAGTCTGCCGGTTTTTTCACGTTCTTTTTTTGGCAGCCTCCCGATTTTGCGGGTGTGCCAAAAAAAAGAAGAAATTAACCGGCAGAATTGCCAAAACGGGAAAAAATATCGTCCAAGGCCCCCCAGACTCGCCAGTGATGACGAGGCTGTGCCTCTTCGGTTTCGCAGCAACACTTACGTGAGTTTCTTCTGCGACCACTCGAGGTCGGCGCGCACTTCACGCGCGTCTTGCATGCCGTCGGCAAACCGGGAGCGGGCCTTGGAAAGGCGCGACGCTGCCTTCTTCTGCAGCTCCAACAATTGGCGCTGCTTGTCGTTGAGGAGACCAGAACTGGATGGTTGTCAGGAATCAGCTGTTTTCTCTGTGTCTCTTTCTTTTTTCTTTCAATCACTCACGTCTGCGCCTGCATGGCCACGCTCTTGTCGAGCGGGATAGGGTTGAAGGACTCGCTGAAGCGATCCTGCATGTACTCGTTGAAGTCCACGCCGCTCGCAGACATGGCGCTGTCGTAGTCGCCATGCATGCTGCCGGCGTAGCTAGCCGTGGCCGAGTAGCCAGAATTGCTGTAGGAAGCACCACCAGATGCAGAGCTGACCGCGTTCTCCGACTCGGGTGGCGACACCGAGTAGGAGCTGTGGCCAACCGGGTAGCCCTGGTAGTAGCCCGCATATTGGTAGTCCTTGCCCGGGACTGCCATGGGCATGGTGCTGGTGTAGATGTTGGAAGTATAGGCAGACATGATGATGGCTTGATGAATGTGATGTGGACAGAGACGAGTGGTCAAGGTAGTAGCAGAGTGTGACAAGAGGTGTCTGTGTTTGTGTGGTATGGTGTGGGATGTGTTTGTCCTTGGTGGAGTTGGTTTGCAAGTGGGACGAGTGGACGTCTGGTGGATGAAGATGATGAAGAGGAAGAGTCTGAGGAGATGAGGGAAAAAAGAAAAAAAGAAGGAGAGAAAGGGAAAGGAGAAGAGCGTCGAGGACGGGAGACAACGGCCATATTTATACTTTTCTGCTCCCTCCAGACCGGAAGGAAGTCGGCCTCCTTCATGACGAGGAGGATAAGAAGCGAAGAGATTATTCGTCAAACCGGCATGACTTTACGACCCCGCTTGCTGTCGAAGGGAGGCATGAGGCCGAAAGGCGGAACCGAGGATGGGAAGGTCTGAGGGCGAGGATGTGAACAAGGAATGGCAGGTAGAAGGTGGGGGGTGGGTAAAGAGAGAGCAGGGAAACGACATGGGAGGGGGGGGGCGGCGAGAAGGGCAGAGCAGGGAAGCGCGGATCCCGTGTAAGTATGTGTTGTAAGAGAGGTACGTTTGTCACAGCAAGTACTATCAACATCATCTTGGATGCGGAGCTAAGGGCGGTTGTACCAACAGAGGCAACAAAACTGCAGCAGGCAATGGGGTGATCCCCGGGGACATTATGCCAGGCGAGGAAGGCCCGGATTGGATTGCGAGACATTTTGATTTATCATAAAAAGAAGCAAGAGCTATATCTGCATGTGCCGAGCAAAGGGAAAGCATATATCAGGAGTAGTATTGGTGGGGATAGCAAAGTTGTCTGATGCAAGGAAAAGGAAAAGGGGGGAGGGGGGAGGGGTGTGTAAGTTGGCTATGGAATCATTGACAACGACACATGCTGCACATGCGGGTGTGTGGGTAAACAAGAAGTAGCACGGCCAAGAGACCGACACAGGGCTAGCAAGGTAAAAGGGGAAACGAAAGAAGAAAGGGCCGAGCAGGTGAGGGAAATGGAGGTGTGGCTGGGCATCAAGAGAGGTGCAGAATGGAGAAACGCAGGGGGTCATAGCAAGAGTGACATGGTCCCCGTAGAACCCGTGGCAGAAAACGGTGGATGACGAACAGATGGCTCGACAAGCACAGACTTGCCAAAGGCAGTTTTGAAAAAGTGGGCAGGGCCAGGCGTAAGAACAAGGCAGTGAAGGGATGGTGAGCATGGGACAGAGGAGCTGATGGAAGGGGGTGTGGGTGCTGTGTGCAGTGTGCAGATAGGAGGCGAGGGAAAAAATAAAAATAAAAAAGAAGAGGGAAAAAAGAATAAGGCAAACTAGCAAGGGTGTCTGGACTGGCGGACGCAGAGGGAGCGGGCGGAGGCAAATGGCAAACGAGAAGAAGCGGCGAGGAGAGAACGACGACGGCATAGGCTGGCAAGCGACGGCTAGCGGAGATGTAATATCGATGGCTGCATGCTGGCGTGGACGGGGGTGGGTGGGCAGATGGACGGCAGGCAGAGGATAAGGGAGATGACAGAAGGAAATAAGGACGCCGATGGCAAGCAGGGAGGCGGACGTACGATCTGCTGGTTGGTTGTTTCCTGCGGCTCGTCTCTGCGTTCCGGGCAAGCGATGGGCTAACCGGAAGAAGCTGCAGCAGTGAGCAGGAGAGCAGGGCAGCGGCAGCAGCAGCAGCAGCACATGCCGGAGACAGCAAGGGAGAGAGGCCGAGACGGCGAGGATGAGGGAACGTGAAGGAGTGGTGCTGCGATGGGACATGGACG
Source organism: Harringtonia aguacate (assembly GCA_014183095.1). NCBI lineage: Eukaryota > Fungi > Ascomycota > Sordariomycetes > Ophiostomatales > Ophiostomataceae > Harringtonia > Harringtonia aguacate. Next base: position 99,116 of record JACCPH010000025.1, read on the forward strand.
TGCAAGTGGAAGCCTAGAGCGCATATCAGAAGCCACAGCTAGAGCCAGAGACTAGAGGCTCGACAGACTAGACCCAAGAACCGGCGGAATTCAAAGAACAGAGCAGCAGTGGACTAAAACGGTGGCACAAAACTGGGTCAAAACTGGGCCGAAGTGAGCAGCGGCAGACAAGATGCGAGGACAAAACGGTATCAGCCAAACGGAAGCAGGACCAGGTATAGCCGCATGCAAGACTAGCAGGGCAACAGGTCGGAGGAATGGGAGGGAGGGAGGGGGGG